>CM069911.1:77739821-77868879 GCA_036172215.1 Camellia granthamiana | reverse complement strand
CATAATCCTTGATTGCAAATTAAAACTTCTGGAAGCTTATACTGGATGTATAGAGAATTACCACTTGCACTTGTAAGTGATTGGGTTGTTTTATGAAAGTATTTAGTAGGAATTAATCCTTCTTGAATACAATTCATATCAGCACCACTATCAACAAGGGCAATGGCATCTTTGATAATAAAATCGGGTTTTATCATAAAAGTTATTCTGATATACCATTTCTGAAAAGTTACTGAATTCATGAGCATGAGATAATCAGGCTCTTTGGTTTCTAGACTAGATTCAGAAGTAGATCTATTAGTTTTTTCTTTATTCTGGAGTTTGCTATTAATCTTTTTAATTTCAACATTAATAGCAATGTTGGAAGTTTGTAAATGCTTTATTTCAACTTTTAAAGCATTTACTTCCATTTTTAATTCTTGAATAGTAAGAGGTTTTTCTTCAGAGACTGGTTGTAGTCTCTGGAAAACTTCTTTCATACTGTAATGTTGAGGAGGAAGAATTTCTTCCTTTTTTGTTGTTGTAAACATAATTCCAAAAATTTTAATTTTACTTCTGGATTGGGAATATTGTCAGCAATATTAATCATTTTTTGTTCTTCATCAGTAAGAACATTGATACTGGGTCCGCCAATATCAAGTCCATTCATTTCCACTATGGCTTTCCAATAATTGACTTCGTCTGAAATTTGATTAAAATTCTACTATCAATTGAAAACCTATGCTTTCATTGACCTAGGCTTAAAGTAAAGAACACTACTTTATTGGTCCAATAATTCACTGAATATACATTAAACATGGTACTAATCAAAATATTAATTGATAACTAAATGGGCTAATGACCCATTGTGTTTTCATTAGGGGCGAATCTTCTCTCCAATCTATTCACGAATTGGATCATGTTATTTGAGATTGTGAGGTCTATAACAAGTTTTATTTTAAAAATATAGTTTTGTCTATTTTTATAAATTTTGATGTATGAATTGGTCATATAAAAAATTAAATCGATCTAATAATTGTAGTATAATATTTTATTATTTTATTATATACTTAAAACTATATATGTCATCTATTTTTAAAAAAATAAATAAATATGATTTAATTACAGATAAAAATTTTGGATTAGACTGAAGTCTTCTCCTTCATTAATATGAACAAAAAAAATATGCTAAAATAGGGAAGAGATATTTTTATACATTTCTAAATATGTTAGATGATATTATAATTCATTGAAATGAGAATGGAATGGGATGATGGTATTTAATAGGAAGAGATATTTTTACACATTTCTAAATATGTTAGATGGTATTTAATTCATTGAAATGAGATTGGAATGATGTAGAAATGAATGAACCATACTATGTTATATATTTTCAAACAATTTTACACATTTAATTTATTTTTATTTTTTTTCTGTTTATTGAGATTAATGACTACCACTTGGATTGTCATTATAGTTTTCCTAAATTAAAATGCCAATTAATTAACAGTTACCAAGTGAAATTCCCTTGCTGATATGATAATAAATTAGATTAAAGCCAACATTTTATTCACAATAATGATGCCTCCCACCTGCCTGGCCCGTTTCTCTTCTCTTTTAGTTTCATTTCTTTAAATATTTTTTTCAAAAAAAAAAATGACAATAATAATCCATATTATCATTATTTTCAAATAGAAAATGTTAATGACCATTCAATGGCAATCATTTTTAGTTTTGCTTTATGTGTAAAAAAAACAAAAGTATATAAAAAAAATTACAATTAAATTTTAATAATTTTGATATTATGTTTTACCTTAACAACAATTCAATAAAATTAATTTTAGCATGATTCTTTTTAAGTAGGGTTAATTACACTAAGGGGCCATTTGGGAACATCATAAAAAAGTCAAAAGTTAGTTTTTAATCCATTTTGGATCATATCATCTCTAACATAAAAAAGCTAAAAAAGGTTTTAAAAAGCCAAAAAATAAACTTTGTACCATCTTCCCAAAACACCCCTAAGACAATCTCACTTTACCTCTATGAACTGAAGCATTTTAACCTTTTCAATTATAAAAATGTATCACTTTTATTTTTTATACATAACTTTCGAAACAGATGTATTTGTACAATTTTTTAACTGGAAAATTCAATATATTTAGATTCATAGATGAAAATAATAAAGTAATATTTATTAATAATTAATAATTAAAGAGACCTTAGCAAATTAACCATTTTAAATATATTCCAACCACAGGCCACCTGAAAAGTTGTACTATGAAGCAAGGGTGGCCCATGAAGTTCCAATAATTCTCTAGTTATGATCTTGTTACTTTGATTGTGGTAATTCTTCCTTGGAAGATTGAAAAGCTGTACTATGAAGCAAGGGTGGCGCATGAAGTTCCAATAATTCTCTAGTTATGATCTTGTTACTTTGATTGTGGTAATTCTTCCTTGGAAGATTGTGTTGGTTGGCTATAAAGGAGGGGAGAGTAAAATATAACTGAAACAAGGTTGTTATGTATCACAAAATAAATTTCATAATTTATTTTCACCTTCTCCCTAAATTCACATAAGCAAACGATACCCGCTGACAAACCGCTAGCAATTTAAGTAAGAAGGGAAATCTTTCCACTCTTATTGCCTCATTCACCAAGTTTAGGATTTTGTAAGTACAAATAATTTGAAAATCATAAAAAAAAAAAAAAAAAGGTAGTGAGACTACCTAATCAGAAACTATTAAGCAATGAACCATATGCTAACAAAATCCCACACTTCTTATCCAATTATTACTAATATTAGTAACCACTGTCTCGGCAATGCCATTCATTGCCCTCTTTTTTAAGTCCAGCAGAAATTGATCACACCAGCAACTCAAAACAACCAAATCAGCAAAACGACCAGCAATTATCAAACACGATTAACCAGTGGGAGTTTTCTGAATTAGGTAACCTTCCGATGCAAGAACATTCTTCAAGACAATCATCTCCCCATCAATCAAGCAAGATCAACTAATTATCCTAACCCTCACTATGAATCGTTAACATCTTTAAAAAAAAGAATTTGGTATCTCCTGAGGAGAGGACAATGTTGAAACGCATTTGAACTGTTCCAAGGAAGTCATTAAATTTCAATTAGATAGCCATTTTTAAAGATGATCATTCACTACAATGCCAATAACAAGTTCAAAAACATGTATATACCTCATCCTGCTTGTATTTATTTCTTGATGCAACCAAAGAACCTTCCCTTTTACTTAATTGCAAATCATATATGATAAGAACACATTCCTTTAGGTCAGCGGGTTTGTAGCTAGAGAAATCTGGCAGGGCCGAACTCTGTAAAAGGACATAAGATTAATTTACAGCTTGCTAATCAAAGCCTTAATCATGAGCCTGAGACTTGAAGTATTCAAAAGTAGGGGTCTTACCCAAGGATGTAACTTTGGTTGTATTGTAAACCGTGAAAGAAATACTATAGATGCAGCCACCAAAGAGAGGGTTTTTTTTTTTTTTTTTTTAATAATCAAAGATGATGTCGCTCTTGTAGATAGTGGTGCTAATATGAATTGTATACATGAAAGTTTAATTCCTACCAAATATTTCCAGAAAACAACCCAGTCACTCACTAGTGCTAGTGGCAATTCCATGTATATTCAATACAAACTTCCAAAAGTTCTTATCTACAACCAGGGCATTTGTCTCCCAACTTCATTTGTCCTTATCAGAAACATGTCTCAAACTATTATTTTAGGGATCCCATTCCTATGTTTATTAATGCCTATCACCAAAGTGGATTCCATTGGCATTCATACAACCATAACTAATTAACGTATTATTTTTGAGTTTATTATAGAACCATATACCAAAGAGTTGGATCAAATTAAAGATCTAGTCAATTTCAAAGAAAAACAAATCAATTTTCTCCAAACAGAAATTCATTTTCTCACAACAGAACAACGGTTACAACAATCCTCCTTACAGAATAAAATTAAGATAATTGAAAAGGAATTTCATATGAAAATCTGTAGCGATGTTCCAAATGCTTTTTGGGAATGAAAGAAGCATATCGTTTCTCTTCCTTATGAACGAGGATTTGATGAGCGTGAAATACCTACCAGATCCCGACCTAGTCAAATGAAGAAAGACTATTTAGAACTATGTAAAACGGAAATAGATACTCTCTTATAGAAAAACCTTATTAGGCCAAATTATTCTCCTTGGAGTTGTACAACCTTCTATGTTAACAAGAATGCAGAAATCAAAAGAGATGTACCAAGATTTGTCATCAATTACAAACCTCTTAATGATGCCTTGAAATGGATCTGGTATCCTATTCCAAATAAAAAAGATCTTTTAGATCGTTTATAGGATTCTATCATTTTTTCTAAATTTGATTTAAAATCAGGATATTGGCAAATTCAAATTACTGAACAAGACAGGTATAAGACTGCTTTTACCATACCTTTTGGACATTTTGAATGGAATATTATGCCATTTGGTTTAAAAAATGCTCCATTTGAATTCCAGCATATTATGAATGATATATTCACTCCTTATACAAAATTTGTTATTTGTTATATTGATGATGTTCTTATTTTTCATCATCCATTGACCAGCATATTAAACATCTTAATATTTTTAAACATGTTATTATATGAAATGGCTTGGTAATTTCTGCGCCAAAAATGAAACTTTTTCAAACTACAGCTAGATTTTTAGGCCATAACATTCATAATGGCACTATAATTCCTATTGACCGAAGCATTGAGTTTGCATCTAAATTTCTAGACGAAAATGAAGATAAAACTCAATTAAAGAGATTTCTTGGTAGTCTTAATTATATTAGTGACTATTACCACCAGTTAGCACAGGATGTTGCAATCCATTATACCAGACTACGGAAAAACCATCCGCCATGGACACCAGAACACAACAAAGCTGTTCAGAAAATAAAGCTTAAAGCAAAAACTTTTCCTTGTCTTGCGTTACCTAATCCAACATGGAAAAAAATTGTTGAAACTGATGCTTCTAATCAAGGTTATGGAGGTATTTTAAAACAATATAACCCTAACAGTAAAAAAGAAGAACTTTTGCGGTATACTTTAGGAAGTTGGAAACAAGCAGCTTTAAATTTTCTAACCATTAAACAAGAATGTTTAGCCATTGTTAAATGTGTTTCTAAATTTCAGGATGATTTATTAAATCAACATTTCTTAATCCATGTTGATTGTTCTGCTGCAAAATAGATCTTTAAAAACGATGTTCAGAATCTTGCTCAAAAACAGATCTTTGTTTCTTGGCAAAGCTTACTTTCAACATTTGACTTTGAAATTAAATATAGAAAATAACTCTTTATCAGATTTTCTAACCCGTGAATATTTGCAGGGTCCACATGTCCAGTAGAGGCCCAGGCCCAGGCCGACGGGGCCGTGGAAGGGGATCCATCCCTTACCATGTACGGAATCCCTATCCTACAGAATTTCCAAGGCTTCAAGCTGCCCTTAACAGTAAAAAAGGGAAATCTAGCCAAACGGCTAAAGATGTCCTCATTACTCCTCCAGAACCATATATACAGAATAAAATCATTGAGGAAACTGTCCTCTACATTAATACAGAAGATAAACAACGGATGTCCGATCTATGGGAGATCAAAAGTAGGTATTTTACAACTCAACAATTTCCACCTCGTTTTGATCAGTATAGATACATATATGAACAAATACTCCTTGAGACTGCTTCGATTAAGTTCAAACATACACTCGATGATCCCAATTGTACTGTCAATCCCATTAATTTCAGTAAAGCTACCATACAAAATATTATGCCCATGACCGCTTGGGGTATGCATCCCCATGTTACCAGAACTTTGGATATCCGTAACAAGGAATCCCGTTACTATTATTGGGATTATATTGATGCATTTACCTATGCATTTTATTACCAGAATCCTCCACGGAGCCATTCTTGGTTTCTCGGTATTGTTCCTGATGTTCTCAAAAATGATTTACCTAATCGGTTTCTCATTTGGTGGGATAAATTCGGGCTCCAGTTAGATATTTTTCCAGAACCCATTAGGCAGGCATTTAATGAATGACAAATTGCCTACCGTCGCATTCCAGTATATAAAGACATTTCAATGTCTAAATCAGTTGTTCATTTTGTCATTCGCTTTGGAATTCCATGGATATGGAAGTGGATTTCCAATGTGATTACCAAAACAAAGTTTCACGACTCAAAAGAGTTTTCTTTGTGAAATGGTAGACAGAGGGGCTTGATACCCCTAAACAACAGCAGGAAATCTTATAGAAAATTCACGCTCATACCAAGGCATGCTGGGAGTCTATTTCCAAATTACTCCCAGCAACTCCAGTCATGAAGAATCCTTTTCTACAAATTCAAACAGAATTAAGATAACGCTATCTAGATTTGTCAGAATAGGAATTAATTATTAAAAGTATAAATTACATGAAGGAACAATTCCTTCAATCCCTCTCTAGTGATGATACCAGCATGCAGTCTGTTTCTAGCGGTCAAGGACCTGACCTTGAGGAAGACCCAGATCAAGACGAAAATGAGTACGCAGTTCTTACTGGTGACTCTCAAGATCCTGCTGACAATGAGCCAGTCTTGGTGACTTTTGGGACTCTCTGACTAGTCTTGTTGTAGAGAAAATCGATAAAGAAAAAGACAGAAAAGGAAAAGGAAAGGCGGAATGACCTTGTTCTCCACCAGCATTACTTTCCAGTAGCATCGGCACAAAACGACAAAATTCAGTACTATTACTTTAGACAAAAGCAGATGCTTTGTCGGCCATCTAGCAGTAACCATACAACTGTCCTTCCAGCTATCCACTACAGGACGATAAAGATAAGATGCTGAGTCATCATCAAATCAGTTGAGGATAAAGAAGATCACTCCACTCCACAGGGACACGCCATCTGTCCTCGCCTTGATCTTATCTTTCCTTTTATTTGTCTATAAAAGGGATAGCCTCACCCTTGTTGAAGGCAGAGTTTTTTAGAATGGTTTTTCTTTTAAGTTTGTATGTAAGAATATTTAGTGTGCTCTCTCTCTCTCTCTCTTGCTTTGTACGCCTCTCCTGCTACCTAATAAAGTTTGAAGTCTTGGTTGTAAGTGTTTCTTTTCAAACTTTTAATGTTTTTAATGTATGCCTGTAGATATACTTGTTGAATTACATGCATTATTAGATTATTATAAACAACGTCGTAATTTCTGGCTTACTATTGATAATCGCCATTTACAGTCTATAAGAACACAGCATTTATAGAACATTAACCATCAAATATAGTTAATTGAGCAGCAGATCCAATAGTAGATCTGCTTGTTGGCAATGGCCATTCGGCTACCACCCCTTCTACAGTAAAAAGCATGAGACCATGTATGGCATAATTGGAATTTAATATCATAATAATATGAACAATAGTATTCTAGGGGTTTGTGCTAATTGAGAGTAGAACTGTATCAGGTTAAGTGAGACATCACCCAAGTCGCATAGAGGTAGATCGGTTAGCAGTGATTGTGGTTAGGTCATATCCTTGTAAGTTGTTGACAGATGTACTTAGCTTTACCCTGTGTCAAGCACCCCACAATTATGTAAATTAAGTTTTAAATGTTTTCCCATGTATGTCTGCACAACTCTATGGATATTATATGTTTGTATTTACTTTCGCTTGCCCTTGTATTTTGTTTAATTTGTTTAGAGGCCTTTAGTAATCCCAGGATTATTGGCCGGTTACGATGCTAAACCTATAGGGACGGGTTTAGGTCGTGGCATCCGGGAAATACCAAAATGTACCAAGATTCGAAACAAATGTACTGATTGCCAAACATGAAAAAAGAGATTGCCGATTACAACTCCAAATGCCTTCAATGCCAGCAAGTAAAAGCTGAACACAAAAAACCAGCAGGTTTGCTTTAGTCTTTTCCTATTCCAAAATGGAAGTGGGAACATATAACCATGGACTTCATTGTCGGTTTACCTCGGACACCTAGAGGTATGAATGCTATTTGGGTTATCGTTGATAAATTTGCAAAATCTGCTCATTTTCTTACTGTGAAAACTTTGTTTAATACCTATAGACTTGACACTGTTTATATTGATGAGATCATTCGATTACATGGGGTTCCAGTATCTATTATGTCAGATAGGTATCCTAAATTTGTGTTTAGATTTTGGCAAAGTTTGCAACAGGCTATGGACACAGAATTGAGATTCAGCACAGCTTTTTATCCACAAACTGATAGGCAAATGGAAAGAACTATCTAAACATTGGAAGATAGGCTTCGTATGTGCATCCTAGAATTTCAGGGTAGTTGGGAAACTTACCTACCATTAGCTAAGTTTGCTTATAATAACAGTTTCCACTCAAGTATTGGTATAGCGCTTTATGAGGCATCGTATGGAAGAAAGTGTAGGACTACAGTTTGATGGATCGAGGTTAGTGATAAGGCTTTGTATGGGTCCGAGCTTGTGCAAGAAACAATTGACAAGATAAAGATTATCCAACAAAGGCTCCTGACTGCCTAGAGCCGACAGAAAAGTTATGCTTATTAGAGAATAAGAGATTTAAAATATGAAGTGGGAGATCATGTAAAACGAGATTTGGCAAAAAAAAAAGAAACTGACTCCACAATATATTGAGCAGTTTTAGATTTTGGAGAGGCTTGGCCCTGTTGCCTATCATATTGCTTTACTGTTAGGAATGGAGCAAATGCACAACGTTTTCCATGTGTTAATGTTTCGCGGGTATCATAGAGATTCATTTCATGTTATAGAATTGAGAGAACACTATGAAAAGGAGGCTACATGGGAAAAAGATGAAGAAATGCAACAACGGTACCCATATTTGTTTCCGAATGAAGGTAACTTAAGTTTGGAGGATCAAACTTCTTAAGGGAGGAAGACTGTAACGACCCTGACCTCCGCACCTTTTTGCATATTATTATGTTGGGCATACTTTTGCATAATTATGTGTTTATTTGATACTTATCTGTTTATTTGTGAATTATCTATTTAATTATCGATTTAGAATTCAAAATTGAAAGCCCAAACGGATTCAGAAACCAAAATTGATTAATTCAATAGGTTAGTTGGAATTTTTAGAACCATATGGTAAGTTTGATTAAAATTTAATTCAGATCAAAATAATTAGAATAATTAAGTATAATTGAGTAGACCCAAGCCCACTTAATTAGTCATAGCCACACTTAATTAGCCTAACACTAATCACCATATATATATGCCTAATCAAGCTTAGGAGCTCATTTTGAACAACTTTTGAGCTAAAAAATTGAGAGCTAAAGAGAGATTTCAACATCTTAGAGAGAGAGAGAGAAAATGAGAGATTAAGGGAGTTCAAGAGAAATTGAAGAGGATTAGCTTAGCTAAGGCTTAATCTAAGCTCTAGGTATGAGCTTTACCTACAATTCATGAAGTTAATTCATGTAGGAAGATGAATTCACCAATAAATAGGATCATTTTCAAGTATTTGAAAGGGATGAGCATGAATCATGATGAATGTAGAGAGTTTAAGTGAATTGTGTACATACATGCATAATTCCTTATCTTTGAAGTTGGTTTTCTTCAAATTCATACATGCATGGGACTTACTTGAGTTATTTCTTAAAGTTCTTCATGGTTTTGCACTCAACATTTCATATAAACATGTTTTGGAAAGAAAAGAGTTGAGTTTGTTACATGCATGTCAAGAACATGGTATTTTGAGCTTTGTTTTGAAGAATTGAAAAAAAATTTGAGATTATGGTTTCATATTTTCCAAAGATACATGCTTTATATAGTGTTTCCAAGCTTTTGAGACCAAACATGCAAGCTTTGAACTTGAAATGTGTGTTTTTGAACTTCAAACACAAACCTGGAAAACCCAGAATTCATCCAGTTCGCTCGAGCGAAGGATCCGTCGCTCGAGCAAAAAACGAAGGCATCTAGTATTTTTACAAACATTGGGCCATTAACTCGAGCGAACCCACTTTTGTTCAGCACTTGGCTCAAGTGCCTGTTGAGTGTAAAAATTGAGTATTCAGTACTTTTACAGTCTTTACATATGGCTCGAGTGACCAAGTGTGCGCTCGAGCGAACCCTCTATATATTGTTGGACTGCTCAAGCGACCTAGTGTGAGCTCAAGCGAAGACCCTGTTTTCAGTGAATTTTGCCTGACACTTTCAAGTGCATAATTGCATCCTCATGCTCATTTAGGCATTCTTAGGCCTCATTTGAACGTCCTTAATCATGGAATAAGCTAGAAACACATGTGATAGAATAATTAAGATATGTTACTCGTTTCGAACGTGTGCTTCAATGTGTATTTTTGCTATGTGCTTTGTGTAGGTGGTCAACAGAGGTTTATCATCAGTACCAGCCCACTATGAGTAGTATCTTTGTAAAGATATGTTGCAATGTAGTTTTGAATTACCGCAAAAATGTTATTTGAAATGCTATTTTGATATAAATGAATGATTGTCCCTTTGGAAATATAATTGTGGCATCCTTAGTGTAGCCCTTGCCTAGGCAACTAATACCATGGCCTTTCGTTATTTGGCCCTCGCCCAAGAGTAACAATACGGTGGCCCTTTGCTATGTGGCCCTCGCCCGGGGGTAACAATACCGTGGCCCTTTGTTATATGAGCATAGAGATCTCTGATGTTGACCCAAGTGATCCCTTCATCGACCTATATGGTCCATTCGTTAGACCCAAGTGGTCCCTTTGCGCACTAATGATATACTACGTATGATTATGAACTGTGAACTTTGATTCGATATGTATACAAATATGAAATGCTTTGAACTCATGTGATACGATTTTGTACAGTGATAGACATCATTCATTTAAACCTCTTACTAGCATTATTCATTGGGCTTTAGCTCACCCACTTTCCCTATATATATGCAGGAGAGCAAATAAAGTGTCAAGCATAAGGCAACCTCGGGAGTCTACCCTTTTGTTAGCCATTTTAGAGTACCTCTATGATGGGGCGATCTTGGTCTCATGCAGAGCCAAGTTGTGTCAACTAAGTGGATCAAGTGACCTTATTTTGTTTTCTTTGTTTTTGGAAGTTTGTTATGTATGGATAATTTGTGCAAATGTTAAGACATTATGATGTACTTTTGTATTTATATCTATGAGAAGTTTAAATTTCATATGGGCTCTCATGCATGCACTGCTCAATGGTCATGCTTATATTTAATATTGCTTCTGCAAGGCCCCATTTGTTATGACCCGAACCCGCCCCTATGGATTAGAGTCATAACTGGCCAGTAATCACAAGATTACCTGTGGCCTCAGCTAGAAATCAAACCATATTTAATAATAGGGGGCCAAACTGCGGAAGCATCACATACAAGAATTGTCCAACGAGCTGTGCATACATGGTTTAATAAAAAAATTTCTCATATACATGAAATAACTCACACCATGCAATATTTACGTTATGTATGTACTACGTATATCCAGGATCATTTTACAGTTTCAGCACCAAGTTCCAAGGTTATACACAACGTTGGTCATACCTGACCATAAGAGAACAAAAACAAAAGTAAGGCCTCTGCATAAGGCGACCTTGGTTGTCCTCACAAAACTTGGTTTCTCAATGCTCACTGGGGTTGGACGTCCCACTACTCACCTACATACATATAAATAAAGAGTGAGCTAATGCCTAGTGAATAATATTAGAGTAAAGAGGTTAATGAATGAGTTTCATTCATAAATGAGTCATACTTATAATGTAAACATTTGAACCACTATTCTCATTCACATTAGATTTATAATCATAACAAAGCAAAACGACTTCAGGTCCAATACATCACATCCATATGCAAAACGACCTCAGGTCCAACTCATATATAAAACAAAATGACCTTGGGTCTATCTATATAAAACGACCTCGGGTCCAATACTCATTCATAGACTGACTTTAGGTCTAATGGATCCATGTACCAAGGACCACCGGTCCTTCATATCATATTACTAAACAACCTTTGGTCCAATCAATTCTTTATTCGAAACGACCTTTGGTCTAATTTGCATATAAGATGACCTTTAGTCTATCTTGTTAAGCATTCCAAATGGCCTCGGGCTCAATCCGTGTCCTCATCAAATATACCAAATGGCCTTAGGCCCAATCTGTGTCCTTGTCAAACATGCCAAACGGCCGTAGGCTCATTTTATCCTCATATATCAATCACTTCACATACTTTATTACGAATCAAGTGAATAGGATACTCATTCATAGTACAAATTCATAGAGTCAGAAATTTACCACGTAGGTAACATTTAGAAAACAATGCATACATAAAAATATCTTTACTAAGATATTACTCATTATGTTCCGGTGCTTGATTCGTCTTTGCGCTTGACCCTACATAATTCATAACACATTGGGTCATAATACAATTCATTCCATTCTTTAATTTGCTTAATGTTCTTAGGCTTCTTCCATGCTCTTTAATTCATTTAGTGTACTCAATGCATGCCTAAGAGTGCTTAGAAGTGAAAAACAAAAAACGAAACATGAAACGTCTTTTCAAAATTTCTGAAAGAGGGCCCTCCGCTTGAGCGTAGCTTCTTTCGCTCGAGCAGGGATTCAAAAATAAGGGTGGTCGCTTGAGCGTAACTTCCGTCGCTCGAGCGGTCTACAAAAGTACTGGTTGCGTGAATTTCCCGCTCGAAGGTTGCTCAAGCGGAAGACTAAGTAAAAAGGGTCCTCGCTCGAGTGCCACTTTGTTCACTCGAGCAATCTGTAAGATTTTGTAGAACTTTTGGGAGCTCGATTTCCATGCTCGAGTGACACTTTCCTCGCTCGAGCGGACAAGTCGAATTCTGAGTTTTCCAAAACTCTGTTTGAAGCTCAAAACACATCTTCAAATGTTCAAAACTCATATTTTCGGTCCAAAATTATGGAAAACCATCAAATGACATGAGAACATAGATAATTTGAGACCAATTACTCAAATTATGGATTAAATTTCTGAAATCAAGCTTAAACCATGAGGTTGAAACCATGTATGTAAAATCCATGTTTCAAATCTTGCATATACAAGCTTAAGACTGAAAATTGGGCTTCAAAACATGACAATTCATCGATGCATGTGTCAAACAACTCTCAATTCAACATAATCTTTATGATTTATGCTCAAACATAAGAAATCACAACAAATTCATGCATACATGCCAAGTTGATCTTAAATTCAACACATTTAGCTCAATTCTCATATTTATCAACATATACTTCTTGAATTCACATATTTATGAACTTAAACACATAAATTTGAGTTCAATTACTCACCTAGAGTCTTTAACTCTTCCAAATCTAGTTAGTTCTTGAGCCTAATTCTTCAATTCTCCAAGCTTTGAGCTCCAGTCCTCAAATTTAAACCTCTTCTCCCTTAGAATCACACTTACTCTCTCTCTATATAGGCCTTTCTCAAATTTTGCAAGGTTAAGAGCTCCCAAAGTTATTAGCCTAAGCACTTGCACTATATATATAGTGGTGATTAGTTTGACTAATCATATTTGCTTAGAGTTAATCAATTGCACTTTACTTAATCAATTTAATCTAATTATTTTGATCTGAATCAGTTTTCAATTAAATTTTACCATAGGCTCTAAAAATTATGCTAATTACAATAATATGACCAATTTTGGTTTCTGCGCCTCCACGGCCTTCAATTTAATTTTTATAACAGAAAATTAAACAGATTTTCCTACGGTGAACAGATATAAATTCATGAACATCCATAATCAGATAATTAGCACTCAAAATAATATCAAACTCATAATTATAAGCATAATTAAGATTAATTAACATAACACAGAGTAAGGTTGTCACACCGTTATTATTATTATTAATTATCAATTTTGTCTTTGAGACTAGAGGTAATCTAAGATCATTGGCCGGTCACGACCTAAACCTCTAGTGGCAAGTTCGGGTCTTTGCTTGAGGTAAGGTTGCTTTTAACCTAGTATCTCTTTATTTGAGGATGATTATATGGTATTGTTGTGATCACAATACTTTATTTCGATGATTAAGTTAGAAATTGAGTTTTATGTTTGACAAAAGGAATTTTACCTAAATTTTTATCAAGATTTCAAATAAACTCTTATGGATTATTAATGTTGATGTGGAGAACTATCATATATATGAAGAGGGAGTAAAAGCTCCAAATTTATTAAAACCCTAGTTTTGATTTTGATGAAAAATGATGTTCGGATGGAATTGACTTTCAAAGCTTGAAATTTAATGGGTGTTAAACACATAAAAGTGGATAATTATATTTGGAGTATATTATTAATGTATGTTGTATTGGGATTCGTGGATGTGGGAATTGGTAACCCATGTATTATATATTTTACTATATATCTCATGTAATTATGAAAGCTTAGTTACTTGGAAAGTGGTAAAAATTGGGAGGTAAATAGTGTATGAGTTCAGGTAGGTTTTTGAGAATGATGTGTTGTGTTGATACCCGCGCGGGGAGTTTAGGTGCCCAAATGCCCTATCTTGAGCTAATTATCGGTTGAATGTGGGAAAATATTTTTTAGTGTCCAATGGTCCTACCATATAATAGTCGGCAAAAGTGAAAAAACGGATGATTTTGGGTGCCCACCACCCGTTGTATTAATAGTCGCAAATGTGTGGATAGTTTTGGTTATAAATCTATGTATATGTAATATGGATCTTCTACGAGAGATTCATGACATATTTGCTACCTCGGTGTTGAGAAAGGTCAAGTGGAACAAAAAAGGAAATTGTTTTCTTGTCCTCTTTAATTTTGAACATAAACTTTAAATTGTGTTTTGGATTATGATAATTCCATGTGGATGTTCAAATAATTAAATATTCTGTTAAATGTATCTATACTAGGCACATAACTCATCTTTATATAACATTTTCAAGAATTGGTGATGTAGCACTACCCTTATGAGAAGGAGTACACTCTTTTGTGTTAATTGGAGTACCGAGGCTCATGGATGTTTAATGTGAAAGCTCTGAGCTTGTTTGTTTCAGACCATGAGTCTATTGTTGTTGTAACAAGGTTATGCCTTGAATTGTTGTAAGTCGTTAAGGCATCTTGCTTGTATTCTTTGACTTGATGAACCATGCCATATGAAAAATGTATTTAATTTGTTTAACACGGAACTGTGAAAGGAAATCTTAGTTCAATGAGAAAGAGGAACTTTTGAGTTTAATCATATTTTACTTAATGTTTTACACTAAATGATTTGGGGGTGTTACACTCTCCCTTTATTTGATATGGGTTTAGTGTTATGATTAGAATAGAAAAAGTAGACATGTTTCATTAAATTTAAATTTGATAAAAAATGTGAGAAAGGATTGGACATGCTCTAATAAGCAAACTTTCAAAACATAGGCTTCATTTGGAAAGTTGACTATTTTAGTTTTTGATTATTTTTGTATGCTAAAATATTTATGTTTAAGAAGTGAGTTAGATTATTATTATTATTATTTTTGCAGTTTAATGTGATATTTGTGAGAAAAAAAAGAGTAAAATGATGATATATTTAATGTGATATTTTATCTCATTAATTATTTTAATCTATTTTATTTTATTTTTAATAAATAGGGTAAATTACAAATACACCCCTTGAGATTTGCTTAAAATATAGATTGCCCCCTGTGAATTGAAAAATTACAAATACCCTTTTTTCAAAAAATTTTATTTAACAGAATGAATTAAAAAAATGAAATTCATAATTGTTCTCGTATGTAATAATAAAATTACCTAAATTATTAATTGAAATATATTTCTAATATCATTAAAAATTGTTAATTAACTTCATAATTTATTAATAAAATAAATGATTTGTTATGAAATTAAAAATCTCTGGGGTGGAATATAATTTTCAGAACCACAAGAGGTGATTCATATTTTAATCAAGAGTTCTGCTATTAGCACCCTATAAATTATTTTGGACCCTCCAATTTTTAGTTTTTTTTTTTAATTAGTATAATAATCTCAAATAAAATTACTACAAAGGATATCATTAATTTTGGAACACCCCATCTCACAATTAAACCTACACGCCCACTACATCATGAATTAGGGTTTATGAGAACACTTGCCTTCATCACCATCCATCTTTCCCAAATCCCACCTTCACAATCTACCCACCCTCAAAACCTTGAAAACCCTTTAACAGCAATATTTCAGCAGTAACGATGGCAACCATTTGATTACCTTTACTTTTTCGACTATGACAATGAGTGAAATTTTTTTTGACAACCACAACTCCAAAAGACCACAGGAGTACAACAACAAAATCTTAGATGAGGTTCATAACTTTGATGTTGTTCTTAACTCAAAGGAGATTGGCTTTGTAAGGGTAAGTTTCTTGAAAAAAAAAATGGCAAAAATAATAAAATATATTCGTCATTTTTTCAAGACTGAACTTCCGAACATATAATCGAAATTCCGGAATACAGACCTGAACATTGTTTATTTGTTCAGGAATCGGTAATCGAACATTGATTTTGAACTTTTTGTGATCTAAGATGAGTCCAGAATGAAAAAAACTCAAAGAACTGAACCATTTTAAGAACTGGGAAACGGAGATTTTAATCTCCGAAAAGTAATTGTATGATAGGTTAAGATATGTAAAGTTGGTGACAATCATAGACAAGTTTGTATTGGAACATCCCCTAAAAGATTGTTGTCGCTCAAATCAAGAGTTTGGATTTGAGAACAATGAAAAATATCAGATGGGAAGTTGGTTAAATCGGTAGAGACAATATTCTTTTTCTTCTTCTTCTTCTTTTTCGTGGGTTTTGGACTCTTTTTCTTTTTAGTGAGTTTTGCTAGGGTTTTTTTGGAAGGAAGGTTTTTTTGGGATGTAGGAGTGTGCATTTAATAAATAAAATGTTTAAGGATAATTTTAGTATTATTTGAGGGGAGAAAAGAAATTTTAAAGATTTCAAAATTTATAAGTGAGAATCTAAAGAAATGAAAAGTCTAAAATAATTTATAAAGTGCTACACTGTGTTTGGTTTGAGTTTTCTGGATTAAGTTTCTTGAAAACTGACTTTTTTGGTTTTTGTGTTTTTTTGTTTTTAGTGAATATTTTTTAAATTTTAAATATTTTTTTTACTTTTTTAGATGCACCTTATTTAGATGTATCTAAAAAGTAAAAAATTTACGAAAAAATATTTTAAAAAATTAATAAATACAAAAAATATACTGAATTCTTGTATTTTTTTTTTGTATTTTTGATATTTAGTGAATTTTTAAAAGATTTTTTTATAATTTTTTTACTTTTTAGGTATATTTATGTTATGTGTGTCTAAAAAGTAAAAAAATTCTTTAAAATATTAAAAAAATTCAGTAAAAATAAAAAAATACGAAAAATAAAAGAGTAGAATTTTCTGAAAAGTGTTTTGAAAAACTAAAAACCAAGCAAGGTAAAACTGGAAAATATTTTAAACCAAACTGGAAACCAAGCAACTGGAAAATAACACTGCCCTTTAATCAAACCTCAAAAAATATATTTATGATTTACTCTAATAAATTTTAGTTAAAAAAAATTTCACTTTCCAAACACTCTCATAAAAAAGTTAAGTTGGGTCTAGGGTTTACTATTTTTAGCTCGTAACCTCATATCGCGCATTCACTCTCGCCCCTACTGTTCTTACTTTCTTAGAGACCACAGCAACCCAACGAACACCAACCTAACTCTACAACTACAACCACCGACTCACTGTAAGCAATCTTCTCTCTACTCTCTAATTCTCTCCCCCCACCAAAAACTGATCTTTCTAGGGTTTTGCTTTGTCTTGGTTTGTTTGTTTTGCGATTGTTTCCAATGATTGAATTCTAGGGTTTTCAATTTCCAATTTCCGTGACACCTTTTTTTTCTTTTTGGGTAATTTTTCTGTACAGGATTTTGTTTGTACTTGTGTAAAAAGAAAAGATAGATATGGCAGGAAAGGAACTAGAGAACCGTATATTCGTTGGAGGGTTGGCTTGGGACGTCAGTGAGCGTCAGCTTGAAGACGCTTTCAGTCGTTTCGGCAAAATTATTGATTCTCAGGTTCGGCTTCTTCTCCATTTTTCTTTTCTTTTTCTGTTTGGTTCCTCAGAAAGAGAAGGTAAATAAGGATAAACTGAAATTTTGGTGAATCTGTGTGCTTATTGTTGTTATTGGTCTTTGAGAAACTGAGAAGTATTGGGTTCTGTTGAGTGGGGGCTATACTATTCATTTCAATTTCCTAGTTATTTTGTTTTTTTTATCTTTTCAAGTATGCCTGTATTTTCTTTTCTTTGTTTATGTGGATTTGGAAAGGGTTTCATTTCATGGTGATTTGTAGATTTTAAGTGGTTATAAAACATGATGCCAACTAAACATTATTTGATCATAGTTGTTGATGGCTGAAATTCACACTAAGCCACCAAGGTCTACTTGAGGTCATTACCCCTCCCCCACGTCCTTTAATTTTAACCACCTTTGATGCATCCATCCAATGGTCAAGTGATTTGTGTGATGTTTGGTTTGTTATTTCCATGCACAATCCTTGAATAGTTGTCTATATTTATTTTGCAAAGCAGACATGTATTCTAATTTGAGATTGTTACTCATAGTTTCCTCCATTCTCATAGTCTTTTAAATATAACATTTTGGATAGAAATTGTAAGCCTCAAGTAGTAACTGGTACAAATTTTGCGTACCCCTTTTGCCTTTGAAGATATCCCAAAGAAAAGAATTGTACAATATGAAATAACACAAAAACAATTTCATTTTAAAAAAAAGGAAAAAAAAAAAAAAGAAAGAAAGAAAGAAAGAAAGAAGAAAGACGGGCTTTCTACTCAAATTGTTCCTTTTTGTCAGGAATTGATAAACAATAAGAAATATTTGAATAGATGTGACACATTGTTTACTGTTTTAACTAATGCTCAGGTATCAGTTTTCTTAAGACAGTGTCACTTATTACCCCTTTATAAAAGGGGAAGATGAACTGCTTGGTAAAATTTGTTCTGTCATTGATTTATGCTGATGAAGTGCCTATATTGTTGGGTTATTGGCAAATGTTTTTGACCATTTTATAGTTTGTATGCGTTTTCCATATTATAATGATATTATTGTAGGTTCTCTGTTGTATTTCTTCAATCTTTTATCTCTTCTTTTCCTCATCACGTATTGATTCTATTTTTGTTTTCTGTTTTTTGTTTGTGATCTTTCCTGTGATGCTGATTGTGATCTTTAAGATGCCTTTAGATGGAATTAGTGAGGAAGTTTTGGTACAGTTGGATTGCATTGAGTTGCTGAAGCTCTATATCATTTGTGTGCTTAAATTATGTCGGTTGTGTGGAGATTGTCATCCCTAGAAGTATTCACATAAAGAAATATCTCTGAATGTGTAGCTTGGTTTTTGAAGGCAGTAGTGAATGCATGGTTAATCAAATATGCTGTTTGTTTAAAAGGGTCCATATCTAAAAAGAGCTGTGGTTTGAGATCCTCGAGAGAATCTTGATCATGCATTTTAGATGGGTCCAGTATTGGGAAGTTTCAATAATCGACAAGTCACATGATGTAGCAATCTTTAACGAGATTTTCTTTTTTTATTGTTAAAGTCCATTGTTTTTCATTTACAATTTTTTAGTCTGGATTATGTGATCGAGGAATTGAAGAGTTTGAATTGATTTGTACTTGATCTGGATACATGGCGTCATCAATCATTTGAAGAAACAAGTTTGAATACACAATAATTTTCAATTGCGAGACAAACATGGTGGTGGAGATTCTCTATGGTTACTGCAAAAAAGAATTCTTGACAGTGTCTGTGATTGGTTGCTTCATGGATCTGGATCTGTAGTGGTCGACCATGACATATTTTCTTTTCTCACAGAATCTGAAGGGTTTATTTAGTGCTATGAAGGTGTCCTATGCTGTAACATGTTCATGGGATCTTCTTCAAGTCTGCTACATTGTCTGTCTTGTTGATTTAACCAGTTCCACACTGTGTTAAATAACAAGTACCTATGTGTGTCTTTCCTTAGCCATCGGTCGAAAAAGAATTCAAGAAACATCCAGTTGCTTTTTAATTTTTGATTTCAGAAGAGACACTGTTCACATTGGTCCCATGGTCTGGAGAAATCTCAGACACTAACTGCTTGAAGATGCAAGTGTTTTCTTTTGGGTGCATGAAAGCATTTTGTTATTTTTGGCAATTTGTTTTCAACCATTTTTTCCCTTGATTACTGAGGTTCCTGATTTTCATCACTGTCTGGGAGATTTTTCTTTTGAACTAACTATTTTTCCAGACCCCTAACAATTTTGTAGAACTAAGATAGCACTTCTTGATGTTGCTGGAAAATATGACCGGTTATATGTTGTTGCTGCTTTTAGATATCAGTACAAATGGCGTGAATCCTCTGTCCTGTTTAACAAGATGCCTGTCAAAAGTTATTTTAAAACACTTGTACAAGTTGCAGTTGCATCAAAGCTGGTGTGGCAACCGTTTCATTGCATGTCTCCATATCTGGGAATTTTTAAGCTACATAATCATCTTGGCTTGTGCCTGAGGAGCCTTGGGGCTGGCTATGAAATATTTGAATCATGGGAATTTCTATTACCACTAAGGTTTAACAGAGTTGCATTTTAATGGCGCAGAAAAAGTCAGTACACTCTCTGCTACTCCTAAGTTGATGTTGCTTTTTAGTAGTTGCAAGTTGGTGCCGACAGTGGTTGGAATGAGATAAGAACTTAAAGAATGGAAGTTTGCAGGGGAATGATTTTGCTTTGGCCCCGTAGAGCACTCTATCTGTTTTAATCTGGATTCTGGATGCTTGCAACTGAGCCTAGTTATACTTTTTCTTCACACTTATTCTGTCTTTCGAGAGTGTTATTCTCAGAGGTGTGGTCACTTGAAATGCTTATGATCATCTGGTGACGTGTGTACTAAGATTCAGTTCTTTGTGCATTAAAATTTGAATTTTGCTTTCGCCTTATTAATTTATATGGAAGTGGATGTAGATATGTTCTGTGAAGGTGCTTTTGAGTAAAAGTTCATTTTTTGGAAGTTTGTCTTGATTCAGTTCTGTATATTCACGTGACGATATGGACAAAGTCATCATTTCATTAGTAGATTTCTAGCTGATTCTTATGGTCTCAACCGTTTTGATGAGGTGCCAGAGGAGACAGGCAGCAGAAATATGTTGAAATGTTTGGGTATAGTATTTGAATGAATATATATGATGATGGATATTAGAGAATGTTACATATGTATGTCATAATTGTTAGTGTCATAATTATAAGCTTTATATTTGCAAGGAAAGATTCTGTCATGGAGTTGTCGTCTAGCCAGATGTCTCTGTGTTATTTCTTCCTTTGTCAGCGTTGGTATTCAATTGTAGGATGGGTTCTACCTCCTATTGTCAACAGTATGTTTTACTAGCAAGTCTGTGATTGAGGTTAAATGGATTGTTGGCAAGGACAAGTAAAGTAATTAGAGTGTAATCACTTGAAATTCGGATCACGTGGCATCTTATAGTTGCTTTCAGAGAGATTAGATACATATGAGTTTGGTTTCATCCGATATTTGCTGGTACCGGCCTTGGATTGTGCAGTTCTGTTGATTCTACCATTTTCAGTAAGAATTCTTATCCACATGATGTCCCTACAAATTCTTATACATAAAGCTTTCTCAAAGCATTATGCTTTTTAGGTTCTTTTTTAGTAAGTATTATGCCTTTAGGATCTTTATTTAGATTAAACGCGAAAGTTAGAATGCTATACTTGTTTTTACTTAATCATAATTTGATTATTTATTTAACTACAAAATCTTAATTATTGTGCCCCCTTAGAAATTTCATGAAATGATTGGTAAGTACCTGGTACGGGTATGACATGTTTGTCTAAGTGAGGTTTTCTCTGCAAGCTTTAGACCACTAAGCTTATGATGATCATTTTTTATATTTTGCAATTGAATTTTAATTTTAATAATTTTTTATTTTTAATGGTGAAGAAAGGTATTGGGAGTTGTGGATGATGAGGGTTAGAACAAGCTTGGTATGGAGGGTGATAGGTTATTAGAATTATTTATGAAAGGAATTGTGGAATCTTGAACAGTGACCCGTTTAGGTAATATTTTGGGTAATGGCTTTTTTAGCTTATAGCGTAGAGAAAGGATTATGTCTGTAGAAGTAGGCTTTTGGTTGAATTATCAAAGAATTGGATGCCTTTTTGGTATCGAAATAGAAGGTTTGAAGAAAGAAGAAAGTGTTGTAGGAAGCTAATTTGTAATCCCTTAGGCTTGCTCCCTAGGATTCGTGATGTATATAACCCTTCAAAAGTTCATAAAGCTATTTAAAAGTTCTCCAGATTGATTTCTCTATAGAATTACAGTATTATGTAAAATATTCCTAATCCTTATTGGAGTACAAGTCCAAAATTAGGAATTTGGGAATAAGCTGGGGATTTTTTTTTTTTTTGGGTGGGGGGGGGAGGGATAAGTAAATAAGTTTTCATTAAGGGCACCGAAAGGGGTCCAGGCGCAACCTATATATATACATTTTATTAATGACAAGGAACCGGCCCAAACTTCACCCCTGCAGCTTAATATCTGCAATACGAGATGTATACAAAAACTAAAATCCTTACAACAATAATCTGCTGAAACTTATCTCAACCAAGTTTAGGCACATATGATAGCATAGTGATAACAATCCATCATGCTGAAACTTCTTTTTTTGTTTTTTTTTTTTTTTTAAAGTTTGTTGAAATAATTCCAAAAATCTCAAAGCATACATCATGTGGCCACATTGAAAGGCCAACCAGAAATATGTTACCTGGATGTGGATCATTCCAGTACATGGAATAGGAACGTGGTACATGACGTACTCTAAAATATAGTACGATAGAATTAGACTTGTATATATTACACTTGAGAATTTAAAATATTTCTGGAGTAATTTTCTTTTAACTATTAGAAATCTAATAAAATATAATTTTTATTTATTTATTTATTAGTTTTTTTCATGTATTAAAACATTTCTATCAGCATTATTATGACCAATTGTGGTATTTTTGTTTTGTCAAAACTTAACTCACCTTAGATTTTAGTTTATTATATTTGAATTTTTTTTTTCTTTCTCTCTCCTGAGGTAACATTTAAGGAAATATATTGAAAAAAAACTTTTGAGATCGCTTCGGATCACTAAATTTATTGTTTTGGAATGAAAGTGTAACTTTTCCAAAACGTATGTACCAATACGCAATTCGCTAGGGTATTGGCGTTTTCTGGTAACACAAAACTGGAAAGCGCTCATGACAACAGATAAGCTACCTTAAAAATTCATGCATCCATCTAAAAGAAAAAAATGCATGCGAATTGCCCCTTCATTTTTCTAGCCACCTAAGAAACACGCAGTTCAAAGAAGACTCTGTACACTTCCTAACACTTGTTAGACATGTCTAAAAAATGTCCTATTTTTAAAATTTCTAGACTTGGACATACTTCAAACATGTGGGAAACACATTATGAATAAAATAATCAATAATAACAGAAAAATTATGTAAATTTATATTTATTCATCTCTAAACTTTAAAAATTATCATTTTTGAATTAAATGTTCACATATATAAGATATAAGAATTATTTATTCTTATACATGTCATATAACTAATATATATAACTATATATTTTGAACGTGTCCTCCATGTGTTGTGTCTTGCACGTTTTTGAAATTTCAGTGTCGACGTGTCATGTCACATGTTAATGTCTGCTTTTTAGCTGGTCATGTATCTACTTTCATATACCCATCTTATCCCATCTAGTATCACATTTATTGGAAACGTGTCCAAATAAATATATAAATTAATAAAATTGAGGATAGATGGGAGGGATGTATGGCGGCTGTAGTGGTTTTGCTTAGGGGCCGTGGTGGTCCTAGTAGTGGATTGAAGGTGATTTTGGTGGATAAGCACACTCTATAGAGGTTGGGTTGCCGCCATAGGTGGGAGAGGTGGTGGTGGGTTATTGGCTTGTGTGTGCAGCATGAGAGAGAGAGAGAGAGAGAGAGAGAGAGAGATAAGATTTTCCCAGAATTGTGCTGATGGTGGATGTGTCCACAGGTTGCGGAGTTTAGGGTGGGAGACAATGGTGGATTGCAGTTGTTGGTGTCATTGTGCACTTGAGAGAGTGAGAACGAGAGCCGGAGGGAGGTCAGATTTTGCAGTAGTAGATTTGGTGGATGTGTTACCGGTTATGGAGATTGGTTTCCATAGGCAGAGGTGGTGTTGGATTGGGGACCTCATGGTCATTGACTCATTGGTATGTGCATGAGAGAGAGATATGGCCGTCATCAATGGTGGAGGTGAAGGCATGGGGATCAAATTATCCGATGGAAATGGTTGATGATGACAGTCATCCTAAAAAATGAGCTAGCAGTATCAATCTAGTGTTGTGTTCTGATCTGGTGTTAGTTTCTCGTTGGATTGCTTCTCAAGTGATTTGTTTCTCGTTATTGTAATGTTCTACCACCAAATGTTTTTGCTTGCAATTATGTCCTTAAATGCTTCTAACAATCTCAAACTGGATTGAAACAGGGCATGTGTTTTTACATTTTTAAGAATCAAGTGCTCATCATTCATTAAATATAAATGTGTCAATTGTCAGTAATCTCACTTTTGTAAATGTTAATTCATTTATTTGTATTCAAGTCATCTTCTGGTAGCAGTTTATTGAATGTGGTGTTCATGTAGATTATGGTGGAAAGAGATACTGGCCGTCCTCGTGGATTTGGGTTTTTGACATTTGCAGACCGCCGGGGAATGGAAGATGCAATCAGGGAAATGCATGGTAGGGAGTTAGGCGATCGCGCCATCTCAGTGAACAAGGCCCAACCCAGAATGGGGGGTGAGGATCTAGACCATGGCTACGGTGGAGGTTACTCATCTGGTGGCAGGGGCAGCTATGGGGGTGGAGATAGGTCTGTAGGTCAAGATGACTGCTTCAAGTGTGGGCGCCCAGGTCACTGGGCCCGTGATTGCCCTTCAGCTGGTGGTGGCCGAGGCGGTGGTCAATTCTCTTCTCATTCTAGACTTGGTGGGCCTGGAGGTCGTGGGGATCGATTTGGAGGAGATCGTGGTCGATACATTGATGACAGATATGATGCAGGGCGCTATGGGGATAGGGATCATTATGAGAGCAGAGACAGATATGGGAGCCGCGATCGCCATGTTGATGACAGGTATTGTTAGATAAAAAGTATTTTCATCTCATTGAGTGGGGGATGTTAGATCATCTTCAATCCTTCATCAAAAATAAAATTTTGATAAAAAAAATTACTAAAATTGTGCTCCAATTATTTCATCTAGTATGTATCAAATCAAGGGAGGCTATTTTTTCACCAAACCACCAAATTTGCAACACCTGCATTTTTACCCAGAAAAAATTGTTAAAATAGAGTAAACTAAAGATTGGAGTGCTTTATATTATATCAAACTTTTAACTACAATTTCTCTCAAATTTGATGACAAAAAGAGAGTATTGGAGATGCTCTTAGTGTTTTATGCTAATAAGTATGGATACTTTTAAGAATGTAACATATTTGTGTCGTGTCCGTGCCGGATACCGACACTATTTGGACACTTGCCCAGCACTTGTCCGACACTTTTCAAAATGTGTTTTTTAAGACCATAATACTTTTTGAACGCTTGGAGGACACACATGTCATTAACTAAACACGGGTGAAACTAATTACAAGTTTGAATAAAATAACTTAAGATACAATAACAAAACAAAAATTATAAAAATTTATTGGAATTAGTGTCATTTTACATTTTTTATTATCTTTGAATGATATATTCATATATATAACATATAATAAATATATAAAATTATATATTTCAAGCGTGTCCTCCACTTGTTGTGTCTTGCATTTTTTGAAAATTGGTGTGTTGGTGTTTCCGTATTGTATTTGTGTCGTGTCGCATCGCATGTTCGTGTCCGTGCTTTGTAGGTTTTACATATGGAACATGTATCCTTTGGTGATATGGTCAAGTGTTAAGGCCAGGGATTGCAAATCCTTTTGGCCCAAATCTGTTAGCATTTGTTTCCTACCTTCCAACTTTTGCTTATATTCTGACTTCTTAAAGGTATGATTAAACATTTGATTTCAAACAATGGTTTCATATTGGTTTGGAGTGTTGGGTTAAAAGGTCCTGCTATTCTTAATTGTAATCCTCGCTTAGGACTGTTGCTTGAATGCAGGTATCCACTGAGTGAACGCTTTGCAGGGGATAGGTATGGGGCTTCAGACCGTAACCCTCAAAATGGGTATGGGAAAGACCGAAGCTATGATAATAGGGACGGAGGCCCAAGAGGGAGTGGAGACAGGTATGGAGGTGGAGGACCATCACGTCACGAGGGAAGAAGCTACCGTGATAGGTCAGGTCCTTATGACCGCCCTAGGAGGGGAGGGCGTCCATCTTTTGATCGCTACTGAATTATTTGGTTTTTTTTTGTTGCACTTTTCATGAACATTTTGGATGGTTGTATATATAATTTCTATGTTCTTAATTTTCGGCTATAAATTTGGATGCTGCTAGCTTGCCCTTATTATGGATGAGGATTTGATGATTGCAATTTATTTGTCTTTTGTTTTAGATTATTTGAAATTGCTATGTTGAGGAGAGTTGAGTGTGAAAGCATGTTTTAAAACAAAAATGACGGCAATTGTTAATGTTATCCTAGATAGGCAATCCAAAAGGGGTGTATTAGGTTATTAAAAATTTTACAATATTAAAATTAACACAATATTCAGAATTTTAATAAATAAAAAAAAATAGAATAATAATTATCAATATAAAAGTAAGAGAGATAGGGAGAGAAAATTAACACTGCGATTTATAGTGGTTCGGTACATCAGGCCTACGTCTATTCTCCAAGGAACTTCCTTGAGAATTTCTTTACTATCAATTGAATAAATACACCACCAAGCTTGTAGATTTGACACATGACTTACTTTTATTTATTGACTTTTATTTATTGAGTCTCACTCAACAATAAAAGCCTTACTCTTACAAAATCTCTCACAAAAATAAGGAATAAGAATAAGTAGTATTTAAATCCACTTTTATAATAATTCTCTCACAAAGAGTAGGTATGAAAGTGTAAGAACAAAGGCTAAACTTAGATCGAGCAGAATACAATTTGGAGCTCACAAATTTTTTTTTCTTTAAGTTCTTGATTTTTCTCCACACACAACACTTCTATTTATACACAAAAATATACCCGTTGGACGCTCTTTACTGACGTCATGGATGACATCTATTTGTTTCAACTTGTCATCATGAGACATCCTTTGTTTCAACTTGTCATCATGAGGCATTTTTTCTTTTTGACAAACAAAGTGGCCAAATTTGAACAAAACTCACAAACATGTGGGATTTGACTAATATATATAGTATAAATATATATATATATATAATCCTACAAAGTCCACATTATAAAGATGTAACTTTAACATTCAAATACAAACTTCAACATGTGAATTAAAATTCAATATGTTGCAATTTTGCAACCATTTCTTTGTGTATTATATCATGTATGATTTTTTTCACATGCTAGTAATTAATGTTTCCATACACTAATATATATGATTGCTTCCATGATGTATGCTATTATATGCATTTATATGCTCTGATCAAATATTTGCATACACAGAAAAATCTCTTTAAATAATATTTATAATGGATCTGAAAATATATATGTCCTCTTTAAAATATTGTATATGTTGTAGAGATTTTAAACTAAATATATTCTACCACTCCATATTAATTTTGTCAAAACAAGACAACCTATTAATATCAAATTTGTTAAAATAATAAAATCAATCCATCATTTTTGTCAAAATAATATAATTAATCAATTTTTAATTTGGTCAAAAAGTGAATAGTGATTAGCCTCAAGTTTCAAAAAGTAAATAGTAAAGTTTTCAAAAAAAATTTTATTTAACTAATATTTAACAAATATATATAATTTAAAAAGATAATATTTTGTGTCAAATAAATATGTACATTAAAAAAATCTAAATTGTTACAAATAATATTTTAGACATTATCAAAAGTAAATAATATAAATAATATTTTAGACATCATCAAAATTAAATAATATGATTAACAATCTCACCCTTTTTGATGATGGCAATATTTGTATGGATTTGATACAAAATAAAATTGACAAAATATTTGATAACCCTGCAAAACAAAAATCATATTTTTTTACCATCTCCCCCTTTGATATCATCAAAATAAAAGATGAAGAGATGAAACAAATATTTTTGATAAAATAATCCGAGTGGCCAAAAATAAAATAATCGGCTTTCTGTCTTGTCGGAATCATTGTGGGAATTTTGGAGCATCTCGAACGCAGAAAAATATTGACAAACAAAAGATTTGAGCAGATATGCATCGAGTAATGGATCGATGGAGTGTATAAAAAGTGATACAGATCATAGGCAAAGATACGAAATTATTAAGTGTTGGAGAGAAAAATTTGTTTCAGCTTCTTGTGTAATCATGTCATTCCTTACCTTGTCTATCAATGAGTCGAATCTACATGAGGTGCCTGTAATGCAGGCAAATGAGATAGTACCAGTGACGCAGGCACATGCTATGCCTGTAAATGAAGGTTCTAGTGTTATTGGTAATCGAAATGATTTCGATGCTATTAATAACACTATGACTCTTAGTACACAGGCCATGATTGCAGTTTCCAATATGGCGCGACGATTACAAGCAAGAGTATAAGAAAATCAGCAATGGAGAGATGAAGTGTGCTTGTTAAAACAACAAGTAGTTAATATGTGTAAGGAGAAGAAAGAGTTAAAAAGGAAAAATGCACAGTTAGAGAATGCAGTGCATTATTATGCAACAGTGATAATGCCAAGACTCATAGAACTCGAAAATAGAAAGAGGCATGTAAAAGAGGCTCATGAAAAATTGTTGAGAGAAGTGAAAAAGAAAAAATCTATGAAACCTTCTGAAAATTTACATGTAATCGAGTAATATTTTCTTTTTCTGAAATAAAATTGCGATCATTTCTTCCTTTATTTATTTATTTATTTATGTTTTTATTATTATTTTTTTAATTCTGTCGCTGCACAAAAAAAAAAATTGTTTGTTGGTGCAGATAAGGAGTAAAAAAAAATATGTATATATACTCCCCCTAAAATCATGCACAGAATCTACACATGCCTTTTTTTTTTTATATATATATATAGTTTTATAATGACAATATATGAGTCTCCCCCTGAATTAATACACTAAAAATTACATAAATTTGAAGAGACAAATTACCAATCTATAATACTAAAGGCCATTAAGATCCGGCCATAAACAATTACACCAAGTGCACTAGCATAAAAGGAGAAAATAAAAATAAAAACAATTTCTTTAGACAAGGTAGAAGCAACCATTATTAAATCCAAGAGAATTTGGAGCACATACAACAAGTAAAAAAATATAACACAGTGCAACAAGAATTTTAACATGTTGATTGGTGATGACCTTGATAAACGGAAGAAATTAAGACGATTGGATAGATTGGTGACGAATTTGTGTAGATCGGTAATGGATCTTGATGGATCAGTCACGGATTTTGATGGATCGGTGATGGAACTTGATGAATCGGTAAAGATAGTGATGCAGATTTCAAGTGGAGAAGTGATGGAGTTCGGTGGATTGGTGAGGGATTTGGGTGGATGATGGTAGAGATGAATGTGATGGATGATTTTATGAATGGTGAAGATGGTTGTAGACGATGGTGAGCATGGAGATGGAGTCGGCTGAGGATTTGAGGAAGAAGGGAAAAGCGAGAGACCAAGAGAAAGAGAAAAAGAGAGAGTAAGGGAGAGAGTGTGTGAGAGATAGGGACGGAATGAGAGAGAGAGAGAGAGAGAGAGAGAGAGAGAGAAATTATATATATAAATATATGTATATTATTATTATTATTGTTATTATTTTTTATAATAATAATTATTATTACAATATTTATTTTATTTAATTATTAAAAAAATCATTTTTTAATATAAACATTATATTGGAGTATTCATCATACCAAGTTCTGTTCTAATATAACAAAATTATTCTTCACTTAGAGGCTTGGTAAATATGTCAGCTAATTGACAATTTGAAAGCACAAATTCGAGTTTAATGTCACATTTGAGTACATGATCTCTTAGAAAATGATGCCTTATCTCAATGTGTTTAGTACGTGAGTGCTGAATAGGATTTTTTGAAAGGTTAATGGCACTTGTGTTGTCACATTTTATAGGAATATAATCATAGTGAAGTCTAAAATCTTGAAGTTGTTGTTTCATCCAAAGCAATTGTGCACAACACCTAGCGGCGGCAATGTATTCTGCTTCAGCAGTTGACAGAGCCACTGAGTTTTGTTTTTTGCAAAACCAAAAAGTGAGTGAGTATCCAAGAAAATGACAAGTACCACTAGTGCTTTTTCGGTCAAGTCTACATCCCGCAAAGTCGGCATCTGAGTAACCAAAAAGTTCAAAGGTAGTTCCTTTAGGATACCATAATCCCAAATTTGGAGTGCCGACAAGATATCTGAAAATGCGTTTGACTGCGGTGATGTGTGACTCTTTCGGTGCGGATTGAAAACGTGCACGCATACAAACACTAAACATTATGTCGGGCCTACTTGCAGTAAGATAGAGTAAAGAATCAATCATACCTTGATATTTTTTTTCATCTACAGGTTTACCTTGCTCATCTTTGTCGATTTTTATCGATACGCTCATTGGAGTTGCTGCCGGCTTTGATGATTCCATTTCAAATCTTTTTGAGCAGATCTTTGATATATTTCGTTTGATTTAAATGGATTCCATCATTAGTTTGTTTAATTTGTAGATCAAGGAAGTAATTTAATTCTCTCATCATACTCATTTCAAACTCACCTTACTTGTCTTTAGCAAATTCTTTGCACAAATTTTCATTAGTAGCACCAAAAATGATATCATCAATATAAATTTGAACAATTAGCATATTTTCTTTTTTGATTTTTATAAAAAGTGTTGTATCAATTTTTCCTCTACAAAAGCTTTTGTCAAGTAGAAAATTACTTAATCTTTCATACCATGCTCTAGGAGCTTGTTTCAAGCCATATAAAGCTTTTGAAAGTTTGAAAACATGATCTGGGTATTTATGATTTTCAAAACCGAGAGGTTGTTCAACATGGACTTCCTCCGAAATGTACCCATTAAAAAAAGCACTTTTAACATCCATTTGATATAATTTAAAATCTTTAAAACACGTAAAAGCAAGTAACATTCTAATAGCTTCAAGTCTAGCAACTGGTGCAAAAGTTTCATCAAAATCAATTCCCTCTTCTTGATTATAGCCTTGAGCTACTAATCTAGCTTTATTTCTAGTAACAACTCCAGATTCATCCATTTTATTTCAAAAAACCCATTTTGTACCAATAACGGGATGATTCTAAGGTCGAGGCGTTAAAAACCAAACTTTATTTCTTTCAAATTGATTTAATTCTTCTTGCATTGTTAGAATCCAGTTTTCATCATTTTCAGCTTCTAAAAATGATTTTGGTTCAATTTGTGAAACAAACGCTAAGTTACCACAAATATTTCTAACAGAGGAACGAGTTTTTATACCTTCCGCCGCATCACCTATGATGAGGTCTTTGGGATGGCCATGAGCATACTTCCATTCTTTTGGTAGATTTGCGTCATTTTCTGGAAGAACATATATTTTTTGAAGTTTCTTCATTGTCATTTCTTCTTCATGTTCGCGTAATGGATTTTCTTCATTTTCCTTTATGTAGATGCTCTCCATGCTTGGTTGATTTTCTACAATATCATTACTTACAAGATTCTTGGAAATAATGTCGTTAGATTCATCAAAAACAACATGCACAGATTCTTCAACAAGTAGAGTTCTTTTAGTGAATACTCTACAAGCTTTACTGGACATAGAATAACCAAGAAATATAGCTTCATCCGATTTAGCATCAAATTTTCCTAAGTTATCTTTATTGTTATTTAATACAAAGCATTTACAACCAAAAGCACGCAAGTGACTAATATTATGTTTTCTACCTTTCCAAAGTTCATAAGGGGTTTTCTTAAGAATAAGTCTAATCATGGCACAGTTTATAACATAGCATGCAGTGTTAACAGCTTCCGTCCAAAAATATTTAGGCAAATTATTTTCATAAAGCATAGTACGGGCCATTTCTTCAAGAGTTCTATTTTCTCTTTCAACTACTCCATTTTGTTGAGGAGTCCTAGGGGCTGAGAAAATATGATCTATTCCTAAGTCATCACAAAACATAATAAAATCATCATTTTCAAATTCTTTACCATGGTCACTTCTAATACTACAAATATTAAGATTTTTCTCCTAAACTTAATGTTCTAGATGGTTCGAATAGATCAATATGCAAGAGTTGAAGCGGTCTAGTAGTTGAAACAATATTTTTTGATTTAAAAGAAATTCTAGTTTGTTTTCCAAATTGACATGCATCACAAAGTTTATCTTTTTGAAAAACAATTTTTGGTAAACCAATGACTAACTCATTTTTTGAAAGTTTGGAAATTAAATCAAAATGTGCATGTCCTAATCTTCTATGCCAAAGCCAACCATTATCATTTATAGTAGATAAACATTTAATATTAGAATGAGAAGACAAATCATGCAAATCAAAGACATATACATTCTCATGTCTATAACTTACAAATAAAGTTTTGTTTTCAAGGGTGCTTTCAATAGTGCAATGAGTTTTCTCAAAAATAACTCTGTAACCTTTATCACATAATTGACTAATGCTAAGCAAGTTATGTTTTAAACCTTCAACAAATAAAACATTCTCAATAATAGGAGAGGGATTTTTACCAATACTTCATATACCAATGATTTTACCCTTGCTATTGTCGCCAAAAGTCACATATCCGCCATCCTTTGGTTGAAGTGTGGCGAACATAGCTTTATTTCCAGTCATGTGCCTCAAGCATGCACTGTCGAGATACCATTTATCGTTACTGGATTTTGTCTTGAAACATACCTACAAAAATTTGATTTTTCTATTGATATCCATTTTTTCTTGGGTCTATAAAAGTTAGAATTTGATACTCTTGAAATGTCCTTAGGGACCCACATCTTTTTTATTTTAGCAAAAGAATTTCTTTTAACAGGACATGAAGGTGAAATATGACATTTTGTACCACAAAAATGACATGTGAGATGAGAGTGATTAGAAAATGCATACACAAATCTATTTTTGACAGTTTTTACTTTTGAAAAAGGTTTATATCCAATTCCGGCTCTACCAAAAATACGGTTTTGATTTTTAAGAATTTTATCTAAAGTCTCTCTACCTTGAGTGAATTTTGAAGGAGTAGTTTTCAAGTCTTCAATATTTTCTTTCAAAATAATTTGCTCATTTTTTAAAGACTCATTTTCTTTTTGCAATACAACTAAATGTTTTTTCAGAAATTGAAGACTCTTTTCGAGTTAAAATCTCATTTTCCTTTTTCATGGCTTCATTTTCTAAAACATTTATCTTGGAAGTCAATGATTCATTTTTTTTTGATAAACTTGAAATTACTTTCTTTTGACAATTATTTTTCAAACTAAGTTTCTTAAATTCAACATGTAATTCATCAAAAGCTAATTGTAATTGTTCAAATGTAAATGATTCGTCATTTACCTCATTTTCGTTTCCAAGTGCCATTAAGCATAGTTTAGCAACCTCATTTTTGCAAACTTCGGTTTCTGTGTCGCTTTCATCACTATCTTCTCCCCATGCTGCAACCATAGCTTTCTTCTTGTCCTTCTTGAATTTTTTCTTAAGTTCTGGACATTCTAATTTGTAGTGTCCAGGTTTGTTGCATTCGTAGCAGGTTACTTTAGATTTTTTGTGATTTTCTCCTCTTTGAAAATCCCTGTTGTTGAAGTCTTTGCTGAAAAAATTTCGTACACCTTGTTTCTTTCTCACAAACCTTTGAAACTTCTAGTGATTAATGCCATTTCCTCATCCTCATCTGAATCATCTTCCTTATCCTCTTGATGTTTCGAGGTGGATTTGAAGGCTATTCCTTTCTTTTTCTTGTTGTCCTCCTATTCCTTTCCTTCTTGCATTATGAGCTAATGAGTTAAGAGAGATCCCATTAACTCATCTAGACTTAGCTTTAATAAATCATTGGCTTCGGTAATGGCAATGACTTTTGTTTCCTAACTTTTTGGTAAAGACCTAAGCACTTTTCTTACAATTTCAGCATTAGTATATATTTTGCCAAGAGAAGTTAAACCATTAATAATATCAGTAAAACGAGTAAACATTTGAGGAATAGTTTCATCAGGTTTCATTTTAAAGAGTTCATAATTATAGACTAGCAAACTGACTCTAGATTCTTTAACTTGTTCGGTTCCCTCATGAGTTACTATAAGTTTACCCCAAATTTCTTTTGTGGTTTTACATATGAAAATTCTATTGAATTCATTGGCATCTAAGGCGAAGTACAACATGTTTGTAGCTTTGACATTAATTTGAGCCATTCTAGTATCTGATTCATCCCACTCATCTTCAGGTTTTGGTACCCTGAGTCCATTTACAGTTTTGGTAGAAATTTTTGGACAATTGCAAATAATTTTCCAACATTCATAATCATTAGATTGAATATGTATGGTCATCCTAGTTTTTCAATAGCTAAAATTTGTGCCGCTAAATAGAGGTGGCCTATTAGATGCTTGTCCCTCGGGTAAGGAATAATTAGGGGTTGCCATGATCTACTCTAAGACAGTTAAGTCACAAAAACTAGAGTCTAGGCTCTGATACCAATTGTTATCCCAGATAGGCAACCCAAAAGGGGGGGTGAATTGGGTTACTAAAAATTTCACAATATTAAAATTAACACAATATTCAGAATTTTAATAAATAAAAAAAATAAAATAATAATTATCAATAAAAAAGTAAGAGAGATAGGGAGAGAAAATTAAACACTGCAATTTATAGTGGTTCGGCACGGCAGGCCTACGTCTACTCCCCAAGGAACCTCCTTGAGAATTTCTTTACTATCAATTGAATAAATACACCACCAAGCTTGTGGATTTGACACATGACTTACTCTTATCTATTGAGTCTCACTCAACAATAAAAGCCTTACCCTTACAAAATCTCTCACAAAAATAAGGAATAAGAATAAGTGGTACTTAAACCCACTTTTACAATAATTCTCTCACAAAGAGTAGATATGAAAGTGTAAGAACAAAGGCTAGACTTAGATTTGAAAGTGAAAGAGCAGAATACAATTTGGAGCTCACAGAAAATTTTCTCTTCAAGTTCTTGATTTTTCTGCACACACAACACTTCTATTTATACACAAAAATATACCCGTTGGACGCTCCTTGCTAACGTCATGGATGACATCTATTTGTTTCAACTTGTCATCATGAGGCATCCTTTGTTTTAACTTGTCATCATGAGGCATTTTTTCTTTTTGACAAACAAAGTGGTCGAATTTGAACAAAACTCACAAACATGTGGGTTTTGACTAATATATATATTATAAATATATATATATAATCCTACAAAATCCACATTATAAAGATGTAACTTTAACATTTAAATACAAACTTTAACATGTGAATTAAAATTCAATATGTTGCAATTTTGCAACCATTTCTTTGGGTATTATATCATGTATGATTTTTTTCACATGCTAGTAATTAATGTTTCCACACATTAATATATATGATTGCTTCCGTGATGTATGCTATTATATGCGTTTATATGTTTTGATCAAATATTTGCATACACAGAAAAATCTCTTTAAATAATATTTATGATGGATCTGAAAATATATGCCCTCTTTAAAATATTGTATATGTTGTAGAGATTTTAAACTAAATATATTCTACCACTCCCTATTAATTTTGTCAAAACAAGACAACCTATCAATGACCCTGTTTGGTAGAGCTGTGGGAAAGTGCTTATAGTTTATGCCTAAACAACTTATAACTTATAACTATGAATATAAGCTGATTTCTGACTTATAAATTAACATCTCCTGCCCCACTCAAAGAATAAGTTGATTTCTTACTTCCAAAAAGCTATAAGCTATAAGCTATAAGCTAAACCAAACACATCAAAATATTTTAAATTAAGCTGAAAGCTGAAATAACCAGCTTTTAAGCTGCAACAAACAAGCATAATATCAAATTTGTCAAAATAATACAATCATTCCATCATTTTTGTCAAAATAATATAATTAATTAATTTTTAATTTGGTCAAAAAGTGAATAGTGATTAGCCTCAAGTTTTAAAAAGTGAATAGTAAAGTTTTTAAAAATATTTTTATTTAACTAATATTTAACAAATATATATAATTTAAAAAAATAATATTTTGTGTCAAATAAATATGTACATTAAAAAAATCTAAATTGTTACAAATAATATTTTAGACATCATCAAAAATAAATAATATAAATAATATTTTAGATATCATCAAAATTAAATAATATGATTAACATTTAACGGTGCTAGAGTCTTGCCTTGCTTTTAATCCTTTTTTTTTTTGTTGTTTTTTTCGGAAGTCTATATTGGCCTAATAAGTCCCTTTGGTAGGATGTATGGGTTTTGCTATGATTGGTATTTAGGTAAAATGTTTCGCTCAATTAATGATATTGGTTTTATTATTTTGAGTATCGATATAAATATAAGTTATTTTTTCTATCAAACTGTACCAATCGAAACGGTTTGGTTTGGTTTGGTATTGTTTAATCAGCAATGCTAGGTATCATGAAAAAAATTTCATGAAAATAATCATGAAAGCTTTGTGACCATTGGATTACACTTAGAATAAAGTATCACACACTAATCAAGGTAATTCAAGGATCATAAATATTTCATGATCATTTTCATGATAAAATTTTCATGATCCCTAACTTTTCTCTTGTTTAATTAGTTTAGTATATTTTAAATTTAAGTCATTTTTAAATATAATCGCTCATTTATATAAAAATATTGAATGAATCATTTGTCAATCATTTTAAATATATTATATTCATTCTTTTGATAAATATTTTATAATTTTTAGATTAGCAAAAATACAAACAAAAATTAATAATAAATTCTAAGATTTTAAGAATAATGAGTTACTTAAGATTATATATAATCAGGATATACTAACTTAGGTTATAAGGATGATAGGATTAATTAATTGAGATTAGCAATTTATTATATTTATTAATATCATTATATTATTAAATTATGTATATTATAAATATAATATATGTTGAAGTAGTCGGTTTTGGTTTAGTTCAGAATGTGCTTAAATTAATACTGAATCGAAAATTAAAAAAAATCAAATTTTAAAATTGCACGGACCAATTCTTATTAAAAAAAAAAAAATAGACCACATATGACGGTTTAATTATGTTCAATCAGTTTGATCAATTTTTTTGATTTTTTTTACAACCCTAGTCTTTGGTGTTTTTGGAAAGCAATAGTGTAGAGAATGAGACAAATTAGTGCCTTGTACCAAAAATAGATTTGATTGTTAAAGATAACTGGACCACTCGAATGTAAGGTTTACTGGAGCACCTCCCATGTATTGTGTTCTCATTTCTTAGAATTTTCAACCCATGATAACATTATACTCGCAAATTGACTTGTTTATGAGCCGTTTAAACTTTGCCCCGTTCTTTATCCCACACAATGTTTCTTTCTTTTAACGTTTGTGGAAGCAACTTTTGTAGAGATAAAAGAGTTTGCCGAGTTAATTTTCTCTTTAATGTTGTGTTTGTGTTTGATTAAGAGATTTGAGTAAGATTTTGAAAAAGAAAAAAAAAATTGTGAAATTAAATAAAATATAAATATATTTTATTTAATTTTCTTTTTCAAACAGCAATGTTAGGTGTCATGAAAAAATTTTCATGAAAATGATCATGAAATATTTATGACTCTTGGATTACACTTAAAATGAAACACCACATACTAATCAAAGTAATTTAAAAATTATAAATCTTTCATGATTATTTTCATGTAAATTTTCTCATGATTCTTAACTTTTCTCTAATAATAATATCACATGCATGTTGATGCGGTTTTCGAGTAACACACAGCTAGCTTGTCTCTTTTCTGAAAGGTGTATTGTATTGTACAGCACCAGTGGGCAAGTTGGAAAGAGAAAGTTGACACACACACACATATATATACATAGAGAGAGAGATAGAGATAGAGAGAGAGAGAGAGAGAGAGAGAGAAGGGTACGTAGGAATACTGGCATTGACCCTATAATAAAGTGTGAAAGTCACACAATTGACAACCATGTTGAAGACATTGATAGAGATAGAGATATTCCTCATTGCAAGTTGGTTCATCTACTAAAAAAATGCTGAGTTTGAATCTCTCAAAGGATCTTCACCTTTGAATTTTGAAATCCTGACAACTATATATCATCCTTAAATTCCATCAATAAAGGTTCCTTCTTTTGCTGATCAAAAAAAAAAAAAAAATATCATCCTTAAATTATTATTATTACTAATATTATTATTATGTTTTTTTATAACGAGGAATCCCTAACCGTTGGAAGCCTTATTATTAAACCATGACGATATTATAAGAATATATATTAGGCAAGAGTTTAGTATAAAATAAATAAGTACATGATGCAACTTAACTTATATTGAATTTCTTAAAAAATGGATTGATATCCCCTTTGAATTTATATGAGATAAGCATCTCATAATGCAAAATATATATAATTTTTTTTATGCATTGTATGACTGAGATTTATTTTAAATATAACTTAGATCAAACTTAAAACGCATCTAGCATTATAATTTTGTGTTATAATTCGATTAGGTGTTCAAGAGTTTAAAAAAAAAAAAATGTAATTGTGTTATATATAAAATAATTAAGGTTTTCACAAGTTGTTTATGGGCAGCATGTCCATTAATATAAACCTATTGTTAAGTATCAGTGGCAATTTTATTTGACATCTCAGTTATAATATTATATTACAGTAATTATTTTATACCTAGTCAACAAAATATTTACCATTAAAATAACCAAAAATAGCAAATCATACTCATCACCGTGCCAGGAATTGAAAAAAGAAAATTAATTTAATATTTTGTTGGGTCATATTTAGCAAACTACGCAAGAAAAATCCACATGTTGGTTGTGCTTTGTTTTGACAACTCAGGAGGGGTGAATTGGGTTCGCAAAAGGATTAGATGAGAAATTCTATTTTCACACATCTTTTTATATACGTATATATTTTATCTCAGTACACACACTTATGAATTTAATTATATGTTATTATTCTTATTTCACACACCATATATTACAATTATAACTCTAAATCTTGTACACACACCATCTAAATAGATTTTTCACAGTTTCAAACTCTTCGTAGGCTCAACTTTTCCACACAAACCTACACTATACTCCATTTCTATCTCTGCCAATCCAAATATCTGCACAAAAATCATCAAAAAAGCAATATTTTCCAGCTAATAGTTTTGTCTATCTCATAAGCATACATATATAGTGTCTGTATATGTATGAAGTACCTGTTCTTTTCCTAGGCAGGAGGCGTTGTTGGCAGCCATTGAAACCTGAAGGAATGGAGAGATCAATCAAAAAAAAAATATATATATATATATATTTAGAAACGAGAAGTAACCCTAAAAAATTGTAGAAAATCGAAAGCAAAAACTGCTTATGGGAAGCATAGAATCTTACAAACTCAAGAGTTCTGTTGGGAGGAGCAAAGAAAAATTTTAGATATTATGAATAAAATAGTTCAATTTTTTCCCGAATGAAATAAGTTTTGCTCATTCGGTATTGGTTTTCTGAATAAAATAGTCCTTCTTTGTTGTTTACTTCCGAAATTATTGTACATTTTCAATTATGTACTTTTGAACCATTTATAAATTTTCGATACTTAATTTCTGAATTTTTTAAGCTTTCGGTTCTGTAGTTTCGAATGTTCTACAAATTTTTGGTACTTGATATCAAAGTAGTTTATGCAAGCAATGGATAGAGTGTAACAATGGAGTGTAGCAAGCAATGGAGAACAATAGAGGAAGTGAAAAACAATGGAGGAATTTTGTTTTTGATTTTTCAAAAGATATGCATTTAGAATTATTGTTTTTTTAAAGGTGTGTACAGAGAAAATCTGAATTTAATTTGTAATGTGGATGTCCATTATGGTTATTGTGAATTGTCATTAATTTTTTTTCATTAAGTATGTACACATAGACGAAAAAGTGTGTGCAAATAGAATTTTCCAGATTAGATTTCTCTCATATTCATATCTCAACATGAGAGAATTTGAGCGATTTGTTGAGCCCATCACATATTCTGTTTTGATAATCCGAACCGTTCACTTTTTAGGACTCCTTGAGTAGAATATTTATGCAAAAAATCAAAATGATCGGATATCGGTAGTTATATGTTTGAATTAATTTTGTATTATAAAAAATGGATAATTATTTTTGAAATTATATTTGTCGTCTATTTTTTTAAAATAAAAATCAATTTCGAAATGGATCTACCAAGTGCCCAAATGATCTCTGAAGTTGAGATGACAACTTGAAAGAAGTCAAACCCTTTTTGAAAATATTTAAGCAATGATGAAAACTAACACAATTTGAGCTAACTCAAAATTAAAAGAGAGATATAAAACTTAAACAATCAAACTATAATTGATGAATAAGCAATGAAAACAATCACAAAAAATATAAGCAAAGATAAGAGAAAGAAGGAGATATCAACACCACAATTTATAGTGGTTTGGCCCAACCCAAGCCTACATCCACTCTCTATGTATCCTCTTTGAGAATTTCTCAACTATCTTCGAATAGCGATACAACCCCTAACTTCACAAGTACTAGTAAACATTTACAACAAGCGATCAACTCCGATCACTCAAGTTGAATAGTTTTAAAATCTGTGCCTAGTCACATCTAACCCATGTGATTTTATCTCAAAAAATCACAGCTAGTTTTGAATTTAGTGCTTAATCACACCTATCCCAAGTGATTTTTTTTCCCCCCCAAAAACCATTCACAAAAAAATCACTCTCGCAAACCCTTCTACAATAAAAATCCAACTCTCAACAAAATCTCACTCAAAAGTATATATCCCAATAAAGAACAGTAGAGAGTTTTCTCAGTATAACATAGAATTTTTTTTTTTGAATATCACCAATGTATGTTGATTCTTCTGTTTTTGTTGTGTCTTTCAACCAAGGTTAGAATGCTCCTTTTATAACTTAAAAAATATGACTGTTGGAGTTTAAAAAATATAGCTGTTAGAGCTGATTTCCTTTGAATAAGGAATTCCCAAATCACTTCCTTTTACTGTATCTTCTATATTTGAACCTCTCTATATGAGAGCAATTTGAAATTTGAATTTTTGTAGTCTTCAATTAATTCCATAGTCCATGCTTTCCGTCTTCATGCATATTTTCAACTTAAAATAGCAGACCAGCGGAATCTTCAAATTCAAGTTCTGTTTTTAAGCTTTATTCCTTGAATATCAGCACATTGCAATTTGTTTTGGAAAAGTTCTAAACAAATCCCTTTAATTCTACAATCTTTCCTTGTAGAGTAAATTTTTCTTGTGTATCAAAATCTTCATTTCAAATCCTTCAATATATTTTGAATTCAAACGCTTCATATCTAATTTGTGTTTGAACAATCTACTCTGCAGAATACTTTCAGCTGACTCTCTATGTTGAGATGACTTTGAAAATTCAGAAAATTTTCTTTTGCAATCCAGTAAGCTCTGAACTGGCTCATTTTAGATTTGAGTTGGCACATTCATTTCTAATTCGATTGTGTTTAGTACAATATACCTTGAGCTTCCTCCTCTTTTTCATGAGTTGACTCGAATCCAGAATATTTGTCTAGTCAATTCTACAGGGTAAGACTATGGTACACACCCCTCAAATAGTGTGTACCATATGTACCTTATAACTACAAAAAAAAAAAAAAGAAGAAAATTCTATTTCCACACATCTAATTATCTTAGTACACATCTTTTCTCAGTGTACACACTTAATAATTTGATTATTAATTTTTGTTCTCATTTCACACAACAATTATTCCAATCATACCCTCAACTCATATCTTGTACACATACCACCTTAACCCTCTTTTCACACACCTATTCAAAATTGAAGAACAATGGTTTGCCCTGTTTCGGTTCACAGTGAAGACAGTGAAGGAAACTCCATTGAAGAAACTAAAGACCTAAGACCCTCCATTGAAGAACCTTCATTAACTCCATTGAAGACCCTCTTTTTCCATTTGACACTCCAATTCCGAAATCTATTGAAGGTAACTATTACTTTGTTTCGATTTTGTTGTCGCATTTGGTACCATTTCCTACTGGTTTTCTGAAATTCATTTTTTAATTCAACACTAGGTTTTCGAAACAGATTGATTTGTTCGACACTATAGTTCCGAATAAAATAGAATATTTCGGCACTGGTTCTTCGAATTAATCGCGGGAAAAAAAAAAAAACTTCTGCACGAAAAAACTAATTCTTTCATTACTGCTTTTGTTGTCACCAGGCATATTTTTACTTGATTTTGAGCTTCTATTGGTTTGCAACTCTTTCAAAACAAAATCAAGAATAATTATGGAACTAATGAGAAAACGATATAAATAATGGAGTATAAACCTAGAGAATAAAACAATATTAGAATTGTTATGAGAGTATTGCTTTGTAAGTAATAAAGGAGTATAGAGAGTGTAGCAAGCAAAGTGAGAAACAATGGAAGAAGTGACAAATAATGAAAGAAATTAGGGTTTAGTTTTCTATTTTTTTTTTTAACTCAAAGGATGTACATTGAGATTTTTTTTTTATTTTTAAAAGATGTATACAGAGAACATTTTGATATAATATTATGGGTGTTAGTGGATATCCATTGCGGTGATTTTAGTTTAGGATATAATTGTTATTAGAATAATATTTTATTAAGTGTGGATTGAGGTAACTAGGTATGTCGAAATAGAAATTCTCAAAAAAAAAAAAAAAAAAAGGCAAAACTTCATACTTTTTGAGTCATAACTAAAAAAATAAAAAATAAAAAATCATAACCAAACAAAAAAAATTCATAACCAAAATTTCAAAATAATGTCATAACTAAAGAAGAAAATTAATCGTAATTAAAGAATAAAATGATATAACTAAAAACACATATGATATGAAGCGTGTATAATAGAATTCTCCCTACAAGTTAGACAAACTTTAAAAGTTTTAAATTTAACAATAATTTGTCATAAGCATAATCACTTAGGCTATGTTATCATCAAAATCAATTTATGTAATCATTTGAAAACATTGGGGCTAACAAATAATATTATTATTAAAAACATACACCCACACACATATATAATAGGGTTAGATTTCTCTCAAGTTCATATTGAGAGAACTTGAGAGACCCGTAGAGTCGACTATAGATTCCGTTTTGATGATCTGAATCGTTCATTTTGTAGGGCCTTGTGTATATATCATTTGTGAAAAAAATTGGGTAGATTCGATAATCATAACATTTTTATTTTATTGTGTTTGTCTCCAAAAAATAAATAGTCTATTTTTAAAAATATATTTGTCATATATTTTTTTAGAGACAAATGTGATAAAATGAAAAAGTCATAATTATCGGATCGATGCCAATTTTTTCACAGATGATATATACGGAGGGCTTTACAAAATGAATAATTTCGATTATCAACACAAGATCTATAGTGGACCCGACGAGCCCCTTGCGTTATCCCGACTGGAGATATAAACTTAAGAGAAACCCAATCCAAATAATACACATATTCATCTGTTGAAAAGAGTATTCTCAAAGATCTTCAAAGACAATCTTTGAATTAATTCAAATCGTCAGAATATCAAAACCAAGCTGATTCTTTGCATGTATCTCAAGCTTTCATCAGCACGATGGCAATAAGTAAGAGCATCACCATACATGTACTTGTCCAAAAGTCATATTCCTATTATATTGGATTCATTTGACAGTACTCCTGCCATTTTGACCCTAAAAATAAAAGAAGAAAAGAAAAGATATACATGGAGGAAGGACTTAAATAAGGCAAGGGGAGGGGACGATCTCCCCATTACAATTTCAGAAAAAAAATTCATTGATTATATTAGCTATTTAATACACGCTTGCTCCTTTCAAGATTAAAAATACTAATAATAATAATAATAATAATAATAATAATTAAGTGGCCATTCAACCTGTCCCCTCTTGAGTCGTAAAAAAAAGTGAAATGATTGTCACTTTATATTTATGAAAATTAGCCTATCACTTGTGTTATGCACGAAATAATTATAGATATTTAGATTTTTTTTAATATATAAATTATGTTTTTAAAGATTTTTTATAAAAATAATTTAACAATTTTATCACTAACCATAGTATATGGGAGAAATTAAAAAGGGTACTGCAGTAACTATGTATGGATTGTATCTATAGTTATTTGTAGGGCAAATTATAAACACCCCCCTCGAAGTTTGGTGAAAATACAGATTTTTCCCTGAGGTTTGAGAAATTACAAATTGTTCCCTGAGAGTCAAATTTGCATAACAAATTAGGGGAGAATCTGTATGAAAATATAAACCTCAGGGGGCAATTTGTTATGAAAATATAAACCTCAGAAGGCGGAATGTAAACCGTAGAGGGGAATCTGTATTTTCACCAAACTTCGAGATGTTTGTAATCTGCCCTTATTTGTATTAGGGGATATTAAATACTGATCTGGGAATTTTGACCAAATCAATAAATGCATGCATGTGGAAAGATATGTTGATTGAAAAAAGTTAATAAATGCTGATCATGAACTTTTGACCAAATCAATAAATGCTAAGTTTTTTTTTTTTTTTTTTAAATCAAAAAATTAAAAAATTTAGATTGAGATATTAGAGCTCCCACAAGACTAACCCCTTTTTTCTTAATATATAGATAGATGGGAGTCAAAGTATTTGATCTAAATATAACACACACACATAATTAGTGTAAATTGTAAGTCAATCCGTAGAGAAGAAAAAAAGATGGAAAAAGAGTTAGCTAATTACTTGATTACATTGATTGAGAAAGTTATTATTTAGAGATTTAATATCAATTCTATCATCGATAATTTTAATGATATAAAAGATCATTCGGCAATGACACACTTTTGTAGATAAATTATCTTACAAATTACAATTAATATATTTTGGAACTCAATGCTGCTACCAAGAAAAATATTTTTATTATTTATATAAGTTTTTAATCTTTTTTTCTTTTTCTTTTTCTTTTATTTTTTAAAAACTTTTTATGCTATTAAAAAATAGTACGGCAATTTATACTTTTTTTTGATAATGATTTAGCACTTAAATTCAATGTATTAAGTGAAATCAATTAATTTTGTGTCAAAACTACAAATTGTATTAGTTAAAAATTTAAGTATGCAAACTCCAGCTAAAAATTTAAAAAAAATTTAAGTGATAAAAATTTATTTAATTCTTATTGAATTTATGAATATTTATACATAAGTATCAACATACTGCGTTATAACTTCACAATCTCCGTCACTACTAACATCATTGCCACCGCCGCTACCACCACCACCATCTACAACCCTTCTACGGCTATCATCTTTACATCACTATTATCATTGTTACCATAAGCACCATCATCATCTCACTACCACAGTGGTCAATATCATTACTACCACCACTACAACCTTCACCTCCATAACTATTATCAGTGTTGCCATAATCATCACATTACTAAAAACAGGGCCTTTTGAGTCGGTTTTTTTGAGTCGGCAAATTTTACCGTCACAAAAGGTAGTCTTTTTGAGACGGCACAGAGTTACCGACGCAAATACCAAACCTTTAGAGTTGGCACCGTTGGCCGGCACAAAAAATTAATATTTGATAGCATTATTTGAGTCGGTTGAATTTACCGACTCAAAAGATAGACTTTTTGCGTCGGCATATACCTTTTGCATCGGCAAATTTGTGCCGACGCAAAAAATTATATCTTTTTGTGTCGGCAACAGATGCCGTAGCAAAAAAAATATTTTATAACCAAGATATATATATTTACTTGATTATATTTAATATATATATTATATTTAATACTCATTTCGATATTAAAAATAATAGTTAAATTAAAAGAGAATTAGTAATATAAAACTAAAAGTGATTCTAATTATTTTATTTTATTTTTATTTGGATAATAAAAATATGTAGAAATAGAATTATACAAAATTTATTTAAAAGATTAAATATAAATATGTTGTGATTGGATTAAGAAGAAAATACATAAATTAATTATGTAGAGTATTAGTATTTCTTTAATATTATTATTTTTAATTATTCATAAATAGTGTATATAGGCATAAAAAATTTAAATTACATATGAATATTTTGATAATAAATAATTTAATGTTAAATAAAAAATTAAATATAAATTAATATTAAGACATCAATCAGATCGATAAAAAAAAAAATAAATAAATAAATTTAATTTGTGCGATACATGTAATTAAGCACATTCTGCTTTATTTATTTGTATATCAAGATAATTTTTTCGAATATCATAATAATGAAATTATAATTATATGTATATATATTTATAGATATACTTTTATATTAATATTGAGTGTATATACTATAAATAATAAATATCTCAATTAATATCTGAAAGAGGTAGAGTGGTGAAGTGGATTTAGTGCGGTGACTTTGGGTCCGGTCAAAGCTTGCAAATGGCGTAGGTTCGAAACTTCGGAGGCGCCTCAATAAGAAAATTATGGGTTAAGTTTTTTAAAACATTAAACCACTTTTTGAGTCGACAATCTGCCGTCTCAAAAAATTAAAACTTTTTGCGTCAGCAGATTGCCGACTCAAAAACATTTGCGACCCCACCATTTTCGACCCTTGAGTTGCCGTCGAAACGCCGTCGCAAAAACGTTTTTGCGTCGGCAAATGTGCTATTTGCGACGGCACTCTGCCGACTCAAAAGGCCCTGTTTTTAGTATCATCATTCTATCACCAAAATAACCACCATTGTTATTACTGCTGCCACTCCACTTTCATCACTACTACATTACTACACCACTATCACCACAGCCACTATCACCACCAGCAGCTCCCTATCATAATATAAAATTAAAAAATAAAATTTTAAATTTAATATTATACATATCAAATAACTTGTTTTAGTTCAACACTTAAAATTTTATTAAACAAATTTTCAGATTAAAAAATCAAAAATGATTTGTAGCTCTAAAAAAATGGGCACTAATGCCCCTAATTTCTAATCTGGGTAACTGTTTTTTTTTTTTCTTCTTTTCTTGCCTTATATGGAAATTAGTGCTATTAGTGCCCCCCAAATTCGGGGCACTAATCACAATTGTTAAAAAATTTAGCATTTAGTTTTCAATACTTAAATTTTAATTTTTAGTTTTCAATTTTATCAAATAGCACCTAAAGTGAGGTTGCATATAATCTAAAGAGGATGGCTGAGCAGTAAAAAATTGATAATAAGATTTAAGGTTCCGAGTTCGAGTCTTCCAAAAAATCATTGGAGATTTGCCCAGTTATTAATTTCAGGGTCTTGAGGAATTAGTTCTCTACTGTTCAAATACGAGATAACTCGGGGCCAATTGGATTGGACTGTGCAGGAGATATATTCAATTATAAAAATAAAATTAAAAAAAAAATAAAAGAAAAAGAAAAGAAGAGGCGAGGTTGCACATCTAGTCCATTTATAATTGTCGACTAGGGCTTTTCGCTAGTTGATTACTGTCCTGTCCATTCATCTTTGATTATTTCCAAGTTGAAAACTACGACGGTTTTTTTAACTTATGCTTATTTGGAGTTCATATACCATTGATTTAATTGCCAAAATAATAAATGCCAGCGATGTGTGCATGGATGTAAGGTCAAACCGACCTGTTCAAGCCAATCAAACCCGATACACACTAATATGAAAAGACTATATAAGTCATGATGCTTTCCTTGAAACTTTGCATAATTTAACTTGTAATACACATACAATGTGGGAGAGAGAGAGGGGAGACTTCTACTACGACTACATTAAACCATGCAATATAATTAATAAAGGTAGGAGAGTAAAAAATATGTATTAATTATTAACTAATCAAATTACAATTATACATACCATTTTTTGGGGGGGTGGGTTTGAGTTGTTTACTGTAAATTATTAATTAGTACATACTATAAATTTAGGATATTAATATAAGAAAGGTCAACTGTACCCATATATATGTATACTTTATCTTTTAATTTTTTACTATATAATTGTTTAGGGCAGCTGAGGGAATAGTGACTTTTACTATTAGTAAGGTTTTGTAGTTTAATGCATCTATTGATTGTACATTACCCTGGTAAAATTCATCAGTTTCTTGGAAAAAAGTTAAAAAAATAAAAAAATATATATATATAAAAAAAAAAAATGCATCTGTTTGCCTTTCCATGTATCTCCATCATTTACCTGGTGCCTATCTTTAGTTAATCTTGCATAAATGGTCTAACCTGATTATGTCTGTAAAAAATTACTTGTCATTAAAAATAAAAGGAAGAAAGTTTTCATATTTTTGAAAATTAAAGGTTAGGTGGTTAAACCTATGACGGTTTTCTTTAAAAAATCTAAGTTTGTTCTAGAATATGTATCTTTAAATAAATATAATATATGCAAATGTCAACAAATATGATCCAAGCCTCTCGAGTCAAAATGGCTTGAGTGACTACAATCCATCAACAATCCATCAATTTAATGTGTGTTTCTAGAATAACTAGCCATGAGTGACAACAATCCATCAATTTCCATTTTGTTTGGTTATCTCTAAAAAAATTTCTTTTCAGCGAAAAAAATAAAATAAAAAATCGTTGCCAAAACCTTAGGCCCCGTTTGAGAACAGGTTAATTTAGTAACTTTTTGACTATTTAACTAAAATATGAACTAAAAAAAACTAGTATTTTTAGGATATTTTTTGACTTTTTACGAAAAGATGTACAAAAAGTAGAAAGAAAAGAGAATCATTGACTTTTTAGTATGAGTTGTTAACTTTTTGACTAATTTAATAATTTTTTAATTTTTTAACTATAAAAGGGAATTTCCAAACGAGTCCTTAGTTCATCACTTGTCAAGAAATGAACTGCCCCTTTTAGGAGGTGAGACTACAGAGGTTGTAAGGATATGTACATATATGATTATACAGTTGAATAGTCAAACTTGTCCAAAATTGAGAAGCTAACAATAAATGGAGTGAGATTTGGGGTTTCTTTAGATACCCACATGTGCACCTCCAGAACATAGCTTTTTGAATTTATGTAGAACGTGAGTAATAATACAATATGATTTTATGAGTTCTTCATAAGGATATAGAGATAGAATTCTAGTATTACATTGTTAACAGTTGACTCTGGAGAAGTGATGAAAAGGGAACAGTTCATTCACAAAACAATATACTATGATTCAAATCATTTGAATTCTGTGATAATACAAGAACAACTCTAAGTATTCACAAAAGGGTTTGGCTTACAATTAGAGACAAGTATTTTATTTATTTATTTTTGTTTCTAAAAGTATAAATTTTGTTATAAAAAATATTTAAGAATTGGCAAATACAATAGTTAAAAAGTCATTTTGAAAAGTCAAAAAATGAGTTTTTAAGGACAATTTTGAAAATATTACTAATAAATACAATTTAAAGAACAAAATAACTTGGTTCCAAAAAATTTATTTTTTAAGGCAACACTTTTGGTCCTAAAAGGTTAGTAATTCATCATTGTCGACTAAAATAAAATAATAGTACTTTTGGTGACAAAAATATTTTGTTTTTAAGAAGTGATTTTGTTTCTAAATTTTTATCTCTAAAATCTTAATTTATTTTAGGATCAAATTGTCATCTTAACTTGAGAGAATGTTTGGGCTTAGTAAATTCATTTTGAGACCAATTTCAATAATCTGAATCATTCATTTTTTTAAACTCTCAAAAAATAAAATGATTGGGCATTGATAGTCATATGTTTGAATAATATTTCTTTTTAAATAAAAAAAAAATAGACAACAAATATAATTTCAAGAATAGTCATCAATTTTTTGTAATACAAATTTGATTCAAATACAGAGTTGTCGATATCCAGTCATTTTGATTTTTTGCATGGATATTCTACTTACTGAATCTTAAAAAATGAACGGTTTGGATTACCAAAATTACTCCCAAAATGAGTTTGCTAAATCCAAACTCTTTCTCAAATTGAGATGACAAACTTGAAAGAAGTCAAATCCTTCATGAGATAAAGAAAAATGCTTGGGAGCACTAATTTGGTATATCTATCTCTAATGACATAAAATGAACCATGTGAAGAGGTAGACTCACACTTTTCTCTCCATCTCTCTATTTTCCCCCTCTTCCACGTCATTAAAAGTAGATTAGGTGCCATATTGGTGGGATGTAATATGGTTACCAAATAAAACACAATAGAATGTGTGGATCATATTTATGAAATAACTTACACAATATCAAGTTTAATATGTATCACACACTTTATTTTTGGGATAAATTTTTCGGGATACTTTTTGGGAGCAAGGATCCTCTAGAGTTATTTTTTCCTAAAGTTTCTTAGAGTAGTGTATTGTATGGTTGAGATTTAATAACAAGTCACATCAATTTACTATTAAATCTCAACCATACAATACACCACTTTAGGAAACTTTAGGAAAAAAAACTCTAGGATCCTTGGTGACTTTTTGGGGGCATATATCTCTATTCATATCAAAGTTAGGGTTTGCTTGATGCAACTTTTCTAAAATTAAAAAGATTTGGTTTCTTTCAAGTTGACTATCTCATAATGTTTGAGATTGGTAGAACTATTTTTTAACCAATTTCGGTTATCTGAACCGTTCAAGTTTTAGGATTTCTTAAGTAGAATATTCATAAAAAAAAAAAAAATTTAAAATGATAGAACATCGGTATCTATATACTGGAATCATCTTTGTATTAAAAAAATAGATCGCTATTTTTAAAATTATATTTGTCGTCCATCTTTTAAAAAACAAATTTGATTAAACAATTATTGACGTTCAATCATTTTGATTTTTTGCATGAATATTCTACTCAAGAAATCTTAAAATGTAAATAGTTTGGATCACCAAAATCGGTTCTAAAATGAGCTACCAAGTCCAAATGCTCTCTCAAGTTCAAATGATAATTTGAGAGAAATCAAACCAAAATAAAAATTGATAATTAGAAGACAAAAATTAAAAGATTAGGAGGCTTTTCTCAAATTCAAAATCTAAACTTATCTGTCATGTTAAAACTTGTGGGGATCGACCTAGCTTTTTTAGAATAATATATATGAAAAATTTATAAAACGAACAATTTAAATTATGAAATTCAAATTTTAAATTGAAGTAAATCTCGTTCCTATTAAAAAATAATTTGAACTTGACTGAATCTCCCTCCTATTAAAAAAATATACTATTAAAAGCACCCTTAACGTACGAGAACTGAAACAATTTCCGTCCAACATGGCAATGAAATAAATGCAATGCCTCATCATATCGCATGAACACATCAGCTGGTGAGATCTGTCCATTTAAACATTTTGAGGCACTCATAAAATAGTTTTTTTTTTTTTTTTTTTTTTTTTTGATAACCGAGTGTCCGGGCCAGCACCCCTTCGGAGTGACGCACCTCGACTAATCTCGGGGCCCTGAGCTGATCGACCTGGCAAAGACGCAATGGCCCGCCAGTAGCCAGCTGGGGGTGGGATTCGAACCTGAGACTTAGAGAGGAGCATACTCCTAGGTCCCTGATCCCTTGCACTCATAAAATAGTTACAGAGTATTTATTAAATAGTAATATAGAATGTCAATTGTAATGCATAACAGTACATATATTTATTGATCACAATTATTTTAGGGGTAGTCACATTTTGCCAATTTTAAGAGTTTGGTTGGGAATTGATTTTTTAAGTAGTTTTTTTTTATTTTTATTTTTTTTTTAAATGTAAAAGTTAGATTCACTTTTGAAACTCAATTATGTGTGATGGTCTATTAGAATATTTAAGATAATTCTTTCTTATATTTTTTCTAATCATAAAAAAAAAAAAAAAAAAAGAGAGAGTAAATGAGTTGATTTTTTTAAACTAAAATGTATTGTTCCAACACGCACTATAACTCATTTTGTATAGATTAGGAGGTAACTTTTTCATTATAAATCATTTTACTTTCATGATTCATTTCATTTTTTTCCTTCTCTTTTTTTGAATAGAGTAATGTAAGAGATTATGAAAGATTCTCTACTCTTAAATTATAAATATAATAAAATATTATACATTAATTAAAAGATAAATTTTTTTTTATAAAAATGATATTTTTTTTCATAATTGCTAATATTATTGTTTTGAATAATGAAAGCATATCAATCTAGTTTACTTAACAATCCAAGAATCCATTTCCAAGTCAACTATCAAGTTCGTGTCCTAGTCTCCCCTACAAAATTGTGTATATATTCAACACAAAACACCCCCACATTACCCATAAACAAACTCCCATCCCAACACAATTATTCTACACTCTCAAATCAATCACACACAAAGCACAAACACAAACACAAACACAAAGACATGGTGTTTTCTTGCAGTGACGGTGGTTGCGCCACCACAAACAACCTAGCCCTGCAAGTACTGGCAGGTCGATGGTTCATGGTATTTGCCTCATTCCTCATCATGTCAGCCGCCGGAGCCACCTACATGTTCGGACTCTACTCGAACGTCATAAAAACCTCCCTGGGATACGACCAAACCACCATCACCCTCCTCAGCTTCTTCAAGGACCTCGGCGGGAACGTGGGCGTCCTCTCGGGCCTCATCAACGAGGTCACCCCTCCCTGGGTCGTCCTCTCCATGGGCGCTATTCTCAACTTCTTCGGCTACTTCATGATCTGGCTCTCCGTCACCAAAAAAATCTCCACCCCACAAGTCTGGAAAATGTGTCTCTACATTTGTATTGGGGCTAATTCCCAATCCTTTGCCAACACCGGAGCTCTCGTCACATGCGTCAAGAACTTCCCCGAGAGCCGCGGTGTCGTGTTGGGACTTCTCAAAGGGTTTGTAGGCCTCAGTGGAGCGATTATTACACAGCTTTATCATGCTATTTATAAAAATGATACTAAATCTCTGATTCTTTTCATCGGTTGGCTTCCCACTACGATTTCATTTCTGTTTTTGAGAACAATTCGGATCATGAAAGTGGTTCGACACCCCAATGAGCTCAAAGTGTTCTATAATCTTCTCTATATATCGCTCGGTCTTGCCGGGTTTCTCATGGTCATCATCATTGTCCAACAACAGGTCCCGTTTAGCCAGGCGGAGTACGGTGGGAGCGCCGCTGCGGTCGTCTTTCTTCTCTTGTTACCCATCGCGGTAGTTATTAAACAAGAATATGAAATTCGGAAGAAGAAGAAACAAGCCATGGATTCAATCACTCGGCTAAATATCATTTCCGACAAACCCATCGGAGAAACAGCTTTTCTACCTCCCGCCCCGCCGTCCGCCGCCGTGGAGAAAGAAGTTTCGTGTTTCAGGACGGTGTTCCGGCCACCTGACAGAGGCGAGGACTACACGATCCTCCAAGCCCTGTTCAGCATAGACATGCTGGTCCTCTTCTTCGCCACAATCTGCGGCGTCGGAGGGACTTTAACCGCCATAGACAACCTGGGTCAGATCGGAACTTCTCTCGGATACCCAACTCGGAGCATCAGCACATTCGTCTCTCTCGTCAGCATATGGAATTACCTCGGCCGGGTCGTAGCCGGTTTCGCCTCCGAAATCGTCTTAACAAAATACCAATTCCCTCGACCTCTTGTTCTCACTCTCATCCTCCTCCTCTCTTGCGTCGGCCACCTCTTAATCGCCTTTGGAGTCCCAAACTGTCTCTATGTTGCCTCCATCATCATCGGATTCTGCTTCGGGGCACAGTGGCCTTTACTTTTCGCCATAATATCGGAAGTTTTTGGACTCAAGTACTACTCAACCTTGTACAATTTCGGGTCCGTGGCGAGTCCTATCGGGTCATACATACTCAGCGTCAGGGTCGCCGGACATTTGTACGATAGGGAAGCTGAGAAGCAAATGAAGGCATCGGGACTCACCCGAAAGCCTGGTCAGGAGTTGAATTGCAATGGGGTGGATTGTTTTAAGCTGGCTTTTATTATAATCACCGGTGTGACCGTGTTGGGGGCGCTTGTTTCCATGGTTTTGGTGGTGAGGACTAGGAAGTTTTATAGGAGTGATATTTATAAGAAGTTTAGGGAGGAGGCGAAGGTGGCTGAGGCGGAGATGGCGGTGGCCGGAAATGGTGTTGGGCCGGCCGGGGGAGGGTGAGTGTTGGATTTTTATACAGTGGGTAGATATGGATTAGGAGGAGAGAGAAATATGGAAGGTTAGATTGATGATATATACAGGTACAGAGATATGAATGAGAGAACAAGTATGGGGAGGTTGTGCCAATGTGCCATTGCTTTGTAATGTTCATTTTAGTGATGGTATGGTCTGTCTTCTCTCCTTTTGCTTGTGAAACAACAGTGTTACATGTACCCAATGAAAGATAGTCTCAATCATACATTATACATGCCATGTTCTGTGCTTTAAATCATACATTATATATCGTATCACAATTGCACCCAATATCTTCTTGCTTTCTTGAATGGTAAAATGTAACTCAAATTGTATTAATAGAATTACAATATTTTCTATTTTCTTAGAATAATAAAAATATGAACAAATTACATCAGCGGATTAGTAGTTATTATGGTTTACTCTTATGTCATTTTTTTTCATGTAATTTCAATTCTAATAATTTACCCTTTAATTTTGTCTTTTGAGTTTAATAGGTTCAATTGATAAAGTCGTGTCTATGTATGTTTGTTTGTTTGTTTTTTTTTGTTTTTTGTTTTTTTTTATGGAAAATGGGATCATGCTCCTCATTTCTTTGCAGAGACAAAACAAAGAAAAAAAATTAAAACTTAATTCGATTGATAGTCTTTGTAGTTTGCCCTTTATGTTAATTTGATCTCTTGTGACAAATTGTCCTTTATTTTTAGCAATTTGTATTTCATTTGTTGAATTTGAAACTAATTGTGATTATTTTTGGAGTAATTATTTTGTCTTCTAAGAATTTCAAGTTAGTTATGTGTTCAACCAATAGTACATGATTAAATGAATATATGATTTTAATAATAAGGGGATGATGAACAAACTATAACATATGCACATGAACACGTGATTTTCTTGATATATTTAAATATATATATATATTTTGACTAAATTAGATGAATTTTTTTTTTTTTTATAAATATTAGCACATGCAACTTATATTGTCACTCTGGGGTTGTTTGGGGTACACTATTTTAGTACATCTTTTTATTTATTTGGATCACATTACCTTTCTATCAATTATATACTTTTTTGAAAAAAATTTAAAAATATATTTATTTAGACATTGGTGTACCTATATTGAAAGAACATGGAAAAGAGATGGGGAAAGACATTGGTGTACCTATATTGAAAGAACATGGAAAAGAGATGGGGACAGAGTTTTGTGAATGTTGTCAGTGAAAGCTAGAAAAAGCATGAAACTGGGAGAAATAGTGCATTAAAGACATTAAAAGGACATGGAAAAGAGATGGGGAAAGAGTTTTGTGAATGTTGTCATTGAAAACTAGAAAAAGTGGGAGAAATAGTGCATTAAAGACATTAAAAGAACATGGAATAGAGATGAGGAAAGAGTTTGTGAATGTTGTCATTGAGAGAGAAAAGGCATAGAAGTGAGAAAAATAGGGCATAGAAGTGAGAAAAATAGCCAAATGCTGGAAAAGTTTAGGAAGAAAACAAGAGGGAGTAAATATTAGATATAAAACTAATATTGCGTGGTGATATTATTATTTAATGAGTATTTTTGATTTGTAGTAAAAATTATATCATTGTTGAATTTGTAAAAGAAAATAATTATCTATTTAATATATTTATAATTTTTTATTGATTTGTAACGCTACGTAAAGTGATATCTTTATTATATATATATATTTTTTGTTTAGGGTGGAATAAGAGAGTGAGGCGTTAAAGACAGAGAGGGGTTAACGTTTGGATATATTCGGTGTGTTTGGTTTGAGTTTTTTGGATTAAATTTTTTAAAAATTGAGTTTTTTAATTTTCATGTTTTTTTATTTTTAGTGAATATTTTTAAAATTTTAAACATTTTTTTTACTTTTTTAGATGCACCTTACTTAGATGTATCTAAAAAGTAAAAAATTTGTAAAAAAATATTTTTAAATATTAAAAAATACATAAAAATATAAAAAAATATACTGAATTCTCGTATTGTTTTTGTATTTTTGGTATTTAGTGAATTTTTAAAAGTTTTTTTTCACAATTTTTTTACTTTTTAGGTATATTTATGTTAGATATGTCTAAAAAGTAAAAAAAAATTGCTTAAAATATTTTAAAAATTCAATAAAAATAAAAAAATACGGAAAACAAGAAAGTAGAATTTTCTGAAAAATGTTTTTTGATTTTTTTATTATAACCTCTAGAGTGGCGATGTGAGTTGTACTGGGAAATTATAAAATGTTCTCAGAATATCACATGTTTGTGCTGTTTAACTAATCATTATTTAATATATTTTTTTATATTTTTCAATCAATCAACATAGTATCTCATTAATTTACATTCTCTATCAATCATAATATTATGAAATATCAAGTATTTATATTTTTAAATTACTGAATAATTACCCGTTATACATACTAATATGTACCCACATTTGCAATTGCTACAACAATTAATTAAACACATATCAAAATTTAAAGGGGTACTTACGTGTAGGTCCTATTCACTAGACTTATTTACCTACAGGTCCTAACTAATAAATTTAACACTATAAAAATAAGAGATTGATAAATTTATCACTATAAATTTATTCATAAAAATAAAGAGACTGATAAATTTATCACTATAAATTTTTTCATAAAAAAAAAAGACTGATAAATTTATCTTTATCACTTAATAAATTTATCAAATAGGACTTAATAGGTAATAAGTCTCTAAAGTAGGACCTATTAGATAATAAGTCTCCAAAATAGGGCCTATGGGTAGTTTACCCAAATTTTTTAAAAGACAAATTTCTTTCAATCAAAACTACGATGGAGCAAACGACAACATACATTCGCACACTCAAGCCCAATACTTTAGGCCCCCTTTTTTGGAAGGCTCCAAACTTCAGTTCTCTCTATTCAAGACTAACGGTGTGTATTTGATTCATGAATTTGAAAAAAAAAATTAAAAATAAAAAAATATTATATATATAATTAAATAAAATATAAGTATATTTTATTTATTATTTTTATTTTTCTTTTCAAATCTCTCTTTAAATTCTTGAACTAAACACAGCCGAAGAAAATATACTCCATATTTAAAAGTCTCCCCCCCCCCCCCCCCCTCTCCCCAAAAAAAAAATCTATCTTTTACATTTAAATCTTAAAAAGAAAAATTAAAAAAAAAGTTCATTGTGTAACGGTGAGAGTGGATTGACCTTGCCTGTGCTTCTCACACAATTTTATTTAAAATTATCAATTAATGAAAAATACTATTTACTGATTGGAGAGCTTAAATATTATATATTTGGCCTACTAAAATATATTTTATCAGTCTATTAATTTGTATTATTTTATAATTTTGTGTTTGTATATTATTTAGATGTTTATATATAAATTAGTATAAATAATACATTTTAGATATTTTAAATATTATTATATTATAAAGTGCACAGTAACTCACTTTGCACTATATGTGTAACGACCCCAACATGCATATAATGATTATAATTATGTAATTATGTTATTTATTAATTGTGATATATGTCATGTGACTAATTTGAGTATATTTGTTCAATTTGGAAACTATTTGCTGATCGTAGGAAAATCTGTTGTGATTTTCACTCTAAATTTGAAATTGAAGGCCTTAATAGCGTTAGAAACCAAAATTGAGTACATGATTAGACTAATAGGAATATTTAGAACCTTATGGCAAGTTTGATAAAAAATTGATTCAGATTAATTAATTAAGTTGTGTTTGATTGGTCTAATGTGTTAATTGTTGTTTAAGCTACTCCAACTATATATATTGAGCATTAAGCTCATTTGAGCTCAACTCTTCTTCATTTGGAGCTCCCAATATCTTATTATACATTGTAGAGAGAGAGAGAGGGAAAGCTCTCATCTAGAGAGAAAAAGTGTAGAGATTGAAGGGTTAACTTGATTTGGTCAAAGTTTGTGCAAGAACAAGTGTGTTTGAAGCCTCTAAGTGAAATTTATCTCTTAATTCTTGAAGATAAATGTGTTCTAGAGTTGTGTACATTGATTATATATAACCATTTGCTTGTATGTTGATAAATAAAGTCAAGAAAGTGAAGAAGCTCTACACGTATGTAGTAATATGTTGAATTTTTGCCATGTTGAGTTTGAATTCTAGCACTCATGTTGAAATTGTCGATTAATTTGTGCATGTATGTTTCATCCATCATGTGTTGGTTCTTAAATTCATTTTTTTGGAAATGAGTTTTGTACATGCATGAGCCTTTAAGCTCAAATTTGTCAAGTTCATGAGTTTTGAAAAGAATGAACAACAATTCATTACATGCAAGTCAAGAACATAGAGCTTTAAACCTTGTTTTGGAAATTAAAAGGGATTTGAGTATGTGGTTTCATAATTTTCATGAATTTATGTACTATGGAAGGTTTCTACATGTTTCTAGTAAGTCATGCAAGCCTTGAACATGAAAGATGCACTTTTGAACTTCAAGAGCAATCTAGAAAACCCAGAATATTTGCAAACTGCTCGAGCGACAAAGTGTGCACTCGAGCGAACTTGACGAGCTCCTAGTACTATTGCAGTTCTCTTACAGACGGCTTGAGTGACCAAATGTGCGCTCGAGCGAACCCTCTGTATATTGTTGGACCGCTCAAGCGACCAAATGCTGGCTCAAGCGCAGATTTGACCCATCCAGTACTTTTGTAGACCTCTGTGACCACTCAAGCGACCAGTAGTTGGCTTGAGCGAGGACCCTTGTTTCTGCATATTTTGACAAGTCTTTATGTGTTCATATCTTCGTTTTTGTCTTCTCTGGAGTATTTCTAAGCATAAATTGTGACTCAATAAGGAACTAATAAGTGAGAAACCCACATGAATGATTGAATTAGAAAGAGAAGATGAATTATATGATTCGAACTATGTGTTCCAATATGTGTAATGTGTAGGTTTGACCATTGTGGAAGGATAACAACCTACTCGAGGTGAGTAATGTCTTTGTAACGATATTTTAGTATGAATTACTTTGAAAGTAGTTTTACTATGCAATGAATTATGAAACTTACACTTTGTATAAGTAATGAGATACGATTCAAGATTTTCGAACAAGTACTTTAAGACACTAAGCTATGCTCTGAAACTCCGAATTGTGTGAAATGAGATAAGCTTTCTGAAAATGTGATTTGCTAAGAATGAATGAGTTTCCTTTGAACAATGACATGAAAATGTGCTTTGACCATTCGGTAACCACTATTTCGTCTATGATCCGCAAGTGACATTCTGTAAAAGTTAATGAACTGTGAGCGTTTTGTATGATGTCAATCTTGATGATTGTTCTGTATGACTTCAATGGTAATCATTCTGTATAGAATCTACACGTATAAAACGTTTTCTATGAGCTCATTAAGTATATGGCATCAAAGTGATGTTCTGTATTTGGCATCAAAGTGATGTTATGTATATGCCATTAATATGATGTTCTGCATTCTGTATCAGTCATCTGAATGATGTTCTACATAAGTCATCAAATGTGATGTTCCATACGAGTCACCAATATGGGTGTTCCGAATGAAGTCATTCAATATGAATGTTTCGTATGGTATTTTAGCAAGTAAAATAAGGCCTTCGGACACTTCATAATGTGACAACTAATGAAAGGTTTGTTAACTGTAATTGCTGTTACATGTTTTCGAAATAAGCTTCAGTTATGACAAGAACCTTTTGAATTACTTTGACAAGTTATAGAACTCATTCATTAAACCCCTTTACTTAGAGATTTCTCATTGGGCTTCCAACTCACTCTATTTATATATATGTTTGTAGGTGAGCATCAGGAAGTTCTGCATTAAAGACAGCTTTGGAGTCAGCCTTTTGTGAGTCTGACTATGTTATGCCTCTATGTTGAGGCCTCAGTTTTTATTTTGGCCAAGCTCGAGAAGCTTTGGTTTTGTGCAGTTTGTTTATATATATGTATATATATTATGGTATGATGTGAGATACAACATTTATGTTTTGATCGTGTCATGTATGCACAGCTCAGTGGATAATTTTTTATATTTTACTTCAGCTTGTGGCCCCGTATATTGTATTATAAATTCTGTTAATTCTGTTTTTGAGGCTGGGTAATCTGGAATTACTGGCCGGTTACGATCTAAACACATAGGGGCGGGTTTGGGTCGTGATAATACGAATTTTGCAACCAAGAAAAGAAAAAGAAAGAGAAAGAAAATAAATAAAAAAAAGGAAAAGAAGATGGAGGGTGTCGGGCAACCATCCCCAGCTTTCCCTCAATAATTATATATATTATTATTTTATTTTATTTTATTTATATTATGATTATTTTTTTTGTTTTCTTTTGCAGGTATAAAAAGAGAAGAAGAAGAGAAGGAAATGGGGGAGTAGGAGCTTAAGCAAGTAGAGGGCTTCAGCCTAAAGGATGAAGAAAGAAAGAGAGAAAAATAAAAAGAAAGGAAAAGTGAGAGTGAGTAGTTTGTAAATATTAGTGTGTGAAATTATTTTTCTATCTTAGGATAGAGATGAAATCCTGATCAAATAATTGAGGTAAGTTGTATTTAGTATTGTTAGTTTTAATTTGATTTGGATACAGTTTTATAACTTTTAGATATTTTTGGCAATAAATGTTTTATTCAAATTATGTTGTACCATGATTTTCACTTTTGTATATTATAATTGTTAGACAAATCATATCTAATAAGATGGGCCGTGCATCAAACCGTAGTTTAGTGATGACGGTCTGTGCTAAATGAAGATGATTCGTGACTTTCTGGTTTTGATATACAAATTCTCTTGACGATGTATTTCTAATCAACTTACATCACAGTATCCAAAACAATGATTTTCTAAAGACTGAGTAGGTTAGTGGTGGATTCGAAATCCTAGGATATTTATTTTATTTTGTTTAATTATTTTATTTATTTAATTAGTTTAATTTTGAGAAATTGACTAATTTGTCCCATATTTTGAATTTGTGATCTATATAGTCTCATATTCTTTCTTGTGATCTATTTAGTTATTTTGGATGTGTAGTGACTCATTTGCCGGCTATAACGAAGTGTCACGTTTGAAAAAAAATATACTAAGGAATTTTTTAGCATCACATCATACCCGCTACGTTGGAGTGTCACATTTAGAAAAAGTACACTAATGTATAGCGGTTCCGGTTTTGACCCGACTTTTGTTGCATTCCGAACTTGGGCTTATAGTTTCTGAATGTTGTTCAATGTCATTTTTCCCCTTAATCCTTCTTAAATTTGGTTATTAGATTGTAGTTGTGTGTTTGGAACAGATTGATTGCTTGTTTTTCCAAACCTTTTTTTGTCCAGATTTTTGTTCCTCTACTTAAGCGGTCATTCTTGCGCTCGAGCGGAACAACTTTTTGTGTCTGACGCTTGAGCGTCAACTCTTGCGCTCGAGCGGACTGTGCGTATATCAGATCGTGAAAATGAATTTTTACATCACTTTTTCAGATCGTTTCTCCCTAAAACCTAAAATTGAGACCCTCTCTCTCTAAAACTCTCTCTCTCTCTCTATATATATATATTTTCACCTAGTTCTAGTGATTCTTCACCCTAATCCCTTTGATAAAAAGGTAAACCATCTCAAGATCTCCACTTTGATTCGAATAGAATCGGGTTTGGGCACCTTTGAAGTTTCACCCTTGCTTGGCTCGTCTTCTTTCTTTGATGTAGGGATTTTCTACACCTTCATATGATTTTTAGCTTAATTATTTGTCGTTGTGTAACAATGGTAGGATTTGAGAGTAGTTTGAACAAATCTAGGGTTTGGGTGTGAAATTAAAAGAGGGGTTTTTGGTGAATGTGAATGAAATGAGTATGGAGTTAGAATATAAGGTTATATTGTGTCAAAATTGTTGATTTTGGTACTTGGGTTGATATTTGGAAAAATTGGGAGTTTTGCCCTAATTGGATCAAATTGTTATTTTGTATAAATAACTAAAATTGACATTGGTAATGTGAAATTGGATGATTATTGATATATGTGGTGAAGTTGGACATGTGTTGTCTCTCATTCATGAAAATTTGAATAGTTTTTCTACTGAGAAGATTGTATGTCTGTTTAGAAATATTTATATTGGGTTATCGATGAAGGATATCTATGATTGTTGTAGAAATTGCATGAAGATTAGGTAAATTGAAACTAATCTAATGTTGGTTGTCATTGAATGTGACTATGGTTTAAATACATTGTATATGTATGATGCTTGAGATGAGAAAGGGGATGTACTCCATTGTTTGGGAGGAGATAGGTGATGGACTCCATTGAAAAAAAGTTGGCTGGAGTGTCCAGGGTGAAAGTCCTGAAATCTCTTGTATAGATTATTTCTATTGGGCTTTAGCTCACCTTATTTGGGGAAAACCATTTTTAGGTATTAGTGACATGCCTCTGCCAAGACAATAGCTTGGAGGGACTTTTGGGAGCAAGAACTTCTTCATTTTGTTATATTCTTTTGTATAGCCAAGGGCTTAAATTGTATTGAGCTAGACTCACTTTTGTGTAACCAAGTAATGACATGGAAAGATGTAAGCCTATAGGGCGTATGACTATATGTTTAGTTTTAATTCTCTTAACGTTGCGACACATGCTGTAGATTCAGGATGAACCTTTATGAATGTATATCACATGTGTTAACTTTTGTAAATGAACGCTGATAAATGAAAGCATATTATTTCTATTATTCTTCTGCTTTAAGGATTGGATTTACTGTAATAATTTGGGGGCATTACAAATGAGTTTTTAATTTTTTTTTGGAGTATTACATCATATCTGTCACGTTGTCACATTTGAAAAAAAGTACACTAAGGAGTTTTTAATTTTTTTGGAGTATCACATGTAGTTTTTTTAGAGTGTTACATTATACCTGTCACGTTGGAGTGCCACATGTTATATTTGAAAAAAGTACACTAGTATTTTTTGGAGTGTCACACCATACCCGTCACATCATCACATTTGAAAATGTACAGTGAGGAGTTTTTAGTTTTTACATCATACCCGCTATGTCATCACATTTAGAAAAAGTATACTAAGGAGTTTTTATTTTTTTTGAAGTGTCACACCATCACCATGTTCGTCACATCATCACATTTGAAAAAAGTACACTTAAATGTTTTTAGTTGTCACATTAAACCCGCTACGTTGTCATATTTAGGAAAAGTACACTAAGGAGTTTTTAATTTTTTTAGAGTATCGCATGTCACATTTAAAAAAAATATACTAAAAAGTTTTTAATTTTTTTGGAGTGTCACATCTTATTCGCCACGTTGGAGTGTCACATCATATTTGTCACATTAATAAAAGGGTATAGTTGTCCACCAAAATACTACCAAAATCGAAAATAGGACCACACAGAACGAAACTCTCCACTAATAGGACTTACCAGATCAATAGAAAAAACATGAGACTAATTAGAGTACTTATTTGTAAGATAGGATTTATTGGTAAATATCCCTTTAATTTTCACTCCAAATATTTCGCAACCAATTCTAAATTTCGAAATTAAATTACTCATCATTAGTTCCTGTAGACGACACAAGGTCTTAACCATTATTTTACGTAGTAGTTGTTTTTACTTGGTTTTAAATAAAATATTTTGGTGTGAAAACGACCCTATCAAATTTTTTTGTACTGTTGCCAGGGACTAAAAATAGAATTATTTAATTTAGAGATTTATTTATCAAAAAAAAATTAAAATAAAAAAAATTGAGTTTAGTTTCTTTCTGTAGCAGAAATATAAACTTGAACAAAAAAAAAAAAAAAAAACTAAAAATTAAAATATATATAAAATTTTAAAAAAATTTTAAAAAAAACCAAAATTTTGATGCCGTGGTACAGAAAGAAGATACCTATATTGGACATATAACTTGTGGACTATTTACACTTGCTAGACACTTGTGAATTAATAACCCTGCTGGACATAAAACTTGGAGGATAAATAAAGACTACTGACCACTAACTACTAACTTTTGACTACTAACATTTAATTTATTGTAATTTCTTTTATTTTGTACAATTTTTTTTAGGTCTTATACCCCTTTTATTTTACTCCAATTTAGTTTATGGCAATTTTTGTATATTTATTCTAATTTGTAGGTTTTAGCTGGTTAAAAGAAAAAAAAAGAAAAGAAAAGAAAAAAACCAAACAAGTGAGTGTGAGTTTTTGATAAATCATAAGAAGTGAAAAAAACCAGGGAATTGCAGCACTCCGGTAAAATATAGATTAATTTGTTGTGTTTTGTGTTATTTTTCTTTATTTCTTTGTTTTGTTTTATTTCTTTATTTTCCTTCCCGTTCACTGTTCTTATCAATCCTTTGCGGTTGCGGTATGTGCCATTGGGCACATTGTCATTTAAGTTGGGGGAAAGGGTTTATTGTGTGTTTTAAATTTTTTTTTTATTTTTGGTTTTTATTTTCAGTTGTTTTTGAAAATAAATTTCTAAAAAAAAAGTCAAATTTTATTTGTGTGTGCGGTCGCGTTTAAATATATATATATATATTTATTTATTTATTCTTTGTGTGTGCCGGTGTGCATGGTTTTGTTTTTGTTTAAAAAAAAAAATGTTTTTGTTGTGTGTTGTGTTTAAAATAAAAATAAAAAAAGGAGAAAGTTTTGCGATTAATTGTTAATTTTATTGCCTTAGTATTTTAATTATATTTTAGTTTATTGTACTATCTTTTGATTAAAAATAAATTTTTATCTCATATTCGGATGATCTACACATCCACATAGCCGCTTAAATATTATTTGATTAATTTTTTGAATTAGACTTGAACATCTTAATGACTAATGTGGAGACTTTTTAATCCGTGTGAGATTTTGAGCCTATCATTCTTTTTGGAGGATTATTAAATTTACTCTTAATTATCCATTTGGAAGCGCATTATTTCATTGTTCAATCTCATATTTTTCAGTTTGGTTGAATGTTGAGAAATCATTTTGCATTTACATCCTCTAAAAATCGTGAAAGTTGAAAATTTGTGCCAAATTTTAGGAAATGATTTAGGCCATTTTTGTATTTATTTTTTGAGTTTTAACATTTCTTTCTCTACACTCAAAAATCCTTTGAAACCAATTTGAGCCTACATGCCAAACCTTTCATTCAATAAATCCCTGGTAATAACTGGCCACTACCTTCAAAAGGTAAAGTGTAGAGGAATTGATAAGGAGAAAGATTGAGAAGAAAAAAAAAATTAAAAAAAAAAAAAAAACAATTTAAGAAAAAAAAAAGAAAGAAAGAAAGAAAGAAAGAAGAAGAAAAGTAAGATTATGGAAAGGAGTCTACACTAGTACATATTGTTGAAAAAAGAGAATGTCGAAAACATGAAATAATAATTTTGATTATTCTCTTACACTTAGAAAGGAGTTACTGATTCTTACCTATTTTCTTACCTCTCCCTAGCCCAATAGAAGACCTATTTGATCCCAGAATTGGTAAAATTTAGATACAGAAATGACGGATAGAGGTGTTACTATAATTTTTCAACATTCAGCATTCTTTGAAGAGACTCTGTTTTTTCATACTAGTGTCTTTCATCACTTATATGCGAGATATTTTGATTTGTTTATATTAATTCCATTCATATATGTTGAGCGTACACAAATTTGCACTCTATCTAGTGGTTCATTTGTTGAGTGTAATATCTGTGAGATTTGAGTCGGAACATGCTTCTGATAGAACTAGGGTCTTCTTTCATTAATAGATTAAATAATATTTTTGTTAGCCATAATTTACAGACACACCGAATATAGAGGTAGATAAATTATTTTTACTAATTGCTAGTATTCTGAACTCTAATAATTCTTTTGCTAATGTATTAAAATTAACAATTATTGCTATGAATACTTTCTTTAAAAAAATATTTTGAATTTTCTAGGTATTTCACTGTAAACCCTCATGAGACTACAACTCGTCTACTAGGGATAACCTAGGGGTTTAAAGACTAGTTGCATACGCTAAATGCAATCAGGTTTCCTACGAAAATGGCATAGATAGATTTTATTTTATTTTATTTTTAATTTGTTTTGCTCGAGGACTAGCAAAATGTAAGTTAGGGGTGTGTGATCAGTGCCTAAATATTATACATTTAGCATGCTAAAATATATTTTATTAGTCCATTAATTTGTATTATTTTATAATTTTGTGTAATTTTATGTGTTTGCATATATTTTAGGTGTTTATATATAAATTAGTATAAATAATACATTTTTAGATATTTTAGATATTATTATATTATAAAGTGTACAATAACTCATTGTGCACTTTACGAATTTTGCAACCAAAAGGGGCAATGCCCTAGGATAGCTTATGCATCCAAAAGAGGCAATGTCCTAGGATAGTCTCCGCATCCGAAAGGGGCAATGCTCTAGGATAGCTTTTATATCTGAAAGGGACAAATGCCCTAGGATAGCTTCCGATCCAAAAGGGAAACGCCCCACGATAGCTTGTGCATCCAAAATGGGGATAGCTTGTGCATCCGAAATGGGAAATGCCCTTAGATAACTTTTACATACAAAAGGAGCAAAGGCCCTAGGATAACTTGTGCATCCGAAAGGGACAATGCCCTAGGATAACTTCTGCATCCAAAAGGCGCAATGTTCTAGGATTGCTCTTTCATCCAAAAAAGGCAAAGACCCTAAGATGGCTTTTTGTGATATAACTAGCAACTATCGCTGAGAGAATGGATTTTGTGAAACCCGAGGCACAGGAAAATGATAACATCTTCAGAGGCACATTGACAATAGCTTACTCTGAGCAAGCATGGTGAGCACAAGCCACTACAAGAAGTGCCCGTCCGAGAAGATCAAATGTGCATATCCGAAAAGATCATAGACTTCCCGTACATGTAAGGGGAAAAATGTAAGAGAGGTTAACTCAAGCCCATCTTATTGATTAAGCCCAATTGGAGCCCAGTTAGAATGCCCAAAATTAGTAGGCTTGGAGATATCATTATCAAATGGGCTGGATTGATCTAATCTCGAAAGGGTTCGGATCTACGAACCTAGATACTCAGACTCAAAAGGGTTTTGAGCAAACCTAGAGATCCAAGCATTTGGCGGGATAACTAGACTATATTTGAGTCGAGGTGGCATGACTTAAGAGGTCACGAGACTCGGCGATATTCCCGGCAAGGCATTCTCTTGAACTAACCTTGTCTCTTTGGAATGATTTGGGATGATTGGTTAGGCGTAGCTAAGAAGAAGGGTTTACGAAGAATCACTATCTCTTTCGCAGGATTTTTCTCATCGTATGAGAGATGACTTCCTCGGACAAAGTTGTTAGAGAGAATATTTCCCCATGTGCCTTGCATATGGAGCTCCATCATCATGAGTTGCCTATATATAGCACTCACTCATAGTTTTACAAGGAGAATTTTTTGAGAGAACTAATCTCCATTCTCCATTATTTCCTTGAGAGTAAAAATATGAGATTCATGGGAGAACCTTGCCATTATTCTCTTTCTAATCTCTTTGCCTTCTTCTTCACCCAATCTCTTATATCTATCATCTCTTTCCTATTGTGTTCATAGTTGCCACCATTGAAGAATCTAAGCCTCTCTCATCATTTCTAGAGAATTTGGAATTTCTGGCGATCTTTCAATTTTTCAACAAGCCTTCGAAATTTCTAACAAGGTTTTCGGCGGCATTTCTGAACCCTTACATACATATCTATTTTGTAATTTGTCTACACCTATTTTTTAAAATCTTGTGCATTGCATGGGTTGTTAGTTGATGTATAAATGAATGTGTCAACAACTTTTTAAGCCACATACACACATACACACATATATATATATTTGAAACTTTATATTTTTAGTAAACTTTTATAAAAAAATGTTAATTTTTTTAAAGTTTTAGTGTAGAAGTACCTAAAGAAAAAAAAATGGACTAAATTATTTATAATAAAAGAAAAGAAAAGAAAAGAAAAGAAAAGAAAAGAAAAAGCACGCTAATAACAAATAAAGTCAACAAAAATCCAAGAAAATTGACTGACTCTCTCTCTCTCTCTCTCTCTCTCTCTCTCTCTCTCTCACTCTCTCTCACTATTTTCATAAGTTTCTTTAAATTTGGACAATTTCTTAATTTTTTGGATCTGTATTGTGGGAGTTGATTTTTGACTAGGAACTTAGCTGGAGAGCACCGACAGAATAGATTGTGCCATCCACCTACCAACAAGAAGATGAGAATACCGTGGTGGTTCGTTCATTCGGGGGCACTCCGACAATCAAGTCAGTCAACTTATCTCACAAGATATCATCAACTCAAATCAAAAGCTTGCAGAATAAATCACATACCATAAACCCACGGGGGTGCCTTAATCAGTGTCCAACTTTCCCTAAAAGTCTTACTTCATGGGACTATCCTTTAAAAGGATAATATATCTCACAACTCACACTATCCAGATTAAGATGAACTTCCTCAAGTGTCCCATCTCTATCCAAATAGGTAGCTTGATGTCATCTAGAACTCTTGTCCTCTATCCGAATTCCGACATTGCTACACCATATCTCGGCAGCATGGTCCGTCCATGTGGCACCTCAGCTAACAACCTCGGCCACGTAGACTACCCAAAAATTATGTCCCTACAACTGCTCCCTAGATTCTATTACCTCGGCAACTTGAGGTGATGGAACCTACGTCGTTGCATCTTCCAACATGTCGGCAAAACAACACGCTAGATATACTTTTTTGACCAAAATCATGACTCGCCGACGTAAAGAAACAAGGACTCAAATGTCCATTCGTCAAGAATCAAGAATCAAGAACTAAGAACAATCATGTTCTATCTCATCCAGGTCCAACATCTCGATAGAAATCGCACTACTAGCTGAGATCATGATTGGCTAGTTCAAGAACATCAAGATCTCAATATCAACTCATCAGGAACCAAGAACAAACAAGTTATGTCCTATCCAAATTCAACATCTCAACCAAGATCAACATCTCAATCGAGATCATCATGTCAACCAAGATCAATCATCTTAACCAAGATCAACATCTCAACATGAGATCAACATCTCAACTGAGATAGCACTACTAGCCGAGATCATAACTCGCTAGTTCAAGAACATCAAGATTCGAAATCTGTCGTCTCAACCGTCATCATGATGTGTCACCTCTTCATTAGTTCCCAATACGTCCCATAATTGATACATGCCGCCTCCTTTAGACGTCACCTAACATTAGCCATCACACGTCTCCCAAGAAACTTCAATAATTACAATCCGTCACCTCTTTCCATTCTAACAAAACCTTTTCACTTTCTTATTTTGTCTTTCTCTGTGTCCCCAGACTCTTTCTCTCTCTTGGCCTTTGTAAACCATCATCACTGTTCTTGAAGCATTCATTACTATGAATACTCCATTCATGCCCAAGGTTCAAACTTTACTAACTGAACCAAACTAGCAGCTAAGCACTTCATTAGCTGCTCTACGCGTCAACCCACCATCTCAATGGCAATGCAAACACCGACATAGCGACAATCTTGCAGCTAGAACCAGGAACAGGAAACACCGAGGTCCTAAGCTCCCAGTCTTAGAGATCTTGATAATCCTTCAATCGCCCTATGTGCGAGTAACCATCGTCATAACGAATAACGACATGTCTCACCGAACTCTTGTCATATAAGACCTTTTTGCTGACATCCCTGATGTCAATCCAACATGCTCAAGCCTCCAGCAACTCTTGGAAGAGAAGCACATGAAGCAAGAGGACCAAGTTACTACTGCCAAAGCCGAGGCCATTGCTAATGCCACTAAAAAGAAGGCTATTGAAGTTGAGAAGAAACTAGGAGAGGCACTAACTACTAAGGAGTGGATGCCAAAGGCCTACAAAAAACAAGTCAACATGGCCTATAACAAAGGCTACTATCTCGGCTGGATGGCAGCCCTCAAAAAGTTGTCCTTTTCCCTCCCTCTCCCAATCAATCTGAGAGTGAGGCCGAGGAAGCAGAAGAGTCTGAGGACAAAGAGGCCGAAGACAAGAAAGAGGCCGAAGCTGAGGTTGCAGAGAAAGAATCTGAAGCTGCTGCTAGGGTCAAGTCCCCTACTCTAAATGATTAAGTCCTGGACTTGACTGAGGAGGATGGGGATAAGGTCTCCAAGAGCACCTCACCAAAAAAGGCCTACACTTCTGAAATTGAGATCACTGTTGCTGCAAAGAGCCTAGACCAAACTCTTTTGGAAATCGACGCCGAAATCACGGCCGAGAAGTTTGTCTAGCTGTTTGCCGAGGCCAAAACAATGCCAACAGCCGAGGTTGAACAGTTTGAGATCAATGCACAAGATCCTAGTACTTAGGAATTTTTCTTTCCATTGTACTTTTTTCTTTGTAGTTGTATTTTCTTCTCTGTTTTGAACAGTATTTGCTTTGTCAGGCTGACGTGCCTGTTTATGTAGTTGAACAAGCTGTCTCTTTTCAATGCAAGTCTTTTTTTTTCTTCTAAGTGTTGAATATTGCTTTCGTGTATGCTTTCTATATCTTCTATGTCTTGTATGTTTTCATACTTATATTCTTTGAAATACTTCTAAGTACAACTTACTTGAATAATCACCTTGGATTAGCATACCCTGGATATAAATCATCTGAAATTGACATATCTCGGACAACAACCCGTGTCAATTTATGTCGGCCAAATTGCACTTATAAAAATTTCTCAATAATTTTTACAAGTGTTGTTTCTTCAATTGTACTTACTGTCTTGTGGCAAGACTTCACCTTTCCAAGTCTAACAACCTGATTGGTTATCTCGGGTAAAAATGCCTCTTTCAATTATCTCGGATAACTTCAACCTGTCAAATTTTTTCCAAATTTTCACAAGTGTTATGCTCATTCTTACTTCATGCCCCCTAATGTGAACTTAAGTACCACTTATGTTCACATTAAGGACGCATCGCCTGATTATTGCCTAAGTCTGTCTTAGACACTTCTGGCCGAGGTCATCACATTTGGCTCGCCCAAACGAAGCACTTAAGACTTAACCTTAGTGCACTGAGGGTGTGTTTGATTGGATGGACTAGATAAATGGGGGATTAGAATCTATCGGACTTGAATCCTAGGACTGTGAATCTCTCAGACCATTTAGTTGGATTGGATGTGTATCCCGTGTTTGTTTTCTCATGGGATTAGATGTCTAGAAAGAACTATTTTTAGTGAATCCAATATTTGGTTGGACGGATTGGATAAGGATAAATGTTTAAAAGACTATTTTACCCTCGTAATTTATAATATATATTTTTTATTTAATATATAATTTTAAATTTGTAATCTATAATTTATAGTATATAATTTAACAACACTAAATTTTTTTAATTTATAAGGCCATAAATTTTAATTTATTATTTTTAATTAAATTAAATTTATAATTTATAATTTTTATTTAATATATAATTTTAAATTAACAACACTAAAAAAATAATTTTATTTAATATATAAATTTAATTTTTTAACAACATTAAAAAAAATTTAATTTATAAGGCCATACTTTTTAATTTATTGTTTTTAATTAAATTAAATTTATAATTCATAATTTATATTTTTTATTTAATATACAATTTTAAATTAACAACACTAAAAAAAATAATTTATAAATGTTCAAAAGACTATTTTACCCTTTTCCAATTGTTCACTAAGAAATAGCATGAGGGTAAAATGGACATTTTATATATTAGTCCAATGGGATACCAATCCCATGGAAATAATACCCCCCTCTCTCTAGGATTGTGTAGTCCTTTATATGAGGGATATGGAGTCCGGCCGGACTCCATGTCCGGCGGATTAAAAATCCAATCAAACGATGGACATCCCCCTCCATGGAATAAGCAATTCGCACAGTAAATAATCCCCCCCCCCAAAATCCCCTAATCAAACTCACCCTGAGGGTACTAATTACCTTAGCTTTTCTTGTAAACTGACCAAGTAATGGCTAGTTTCGTTTTGTTTCATGTTGAAACATTACTGACTTAGTTCAACTCTACCGTCATGACAAGTCTAAGTTAATCGTCATGTTTCATGCTGAAACATCGCTAACTTAGTTCAACTCTACCGTCATGGCAAGTCTAAGTTAATTGTCATGTTTCATGCTAAAACATCGCAGACTTAGTTCAACTCTGCCGTCATAGCAAGTGTAAGTTAATTTTCATGTTTCATACTGAAACATCGCAAACTTAGTTCAACTCTACCATCGTGGAAAGTCTAAGTTATTCGTCATGTTTCATGCTGAAACATCGCAAACTTAGTTTAACTCTACCATCGTGGCAAGTCTAAATTATTCGTCATGTTTCATGGTGAAACATCGCAAACTTAGTTCAACTCTACCATATTGGCAAGTCTAAGTTATTCATCATGTTCATATAGAAAAATCGCAAACTTAATTCAACTCTACCATCATGGCAAGTCTAAGTTATTCATCATGTTCACCATGGGAACATCGTTATAAGACTGTTCAGTCCTATCACACAAATTTCAATAACATTTTGTAATGAACAAAGTCGATACTAGTATTTTTTTAATACTTCGGCTAAGGTTATTGACACCATTAGGGTTGAGCTCCAAATTTTGTCAAGCCACATTCCACAGCCTCGACAATCTCTTACCGTCAAGATCTTTTAATTTTAGGTAAGCTTTGTTTTATCTTAACTTTGTTCGCGTCCTGTAAGTTCTGATCTTTTCAAAAATGTTCACCTAGGTTGAACTCTTGTCTTCTTGGACCTACACATCTAGGTTGAGATATTTTCTTCTGAATCTAGAATTTGCTCACTTATGCTAAACTCTTGGCTTCTCAAACCTACTCATCTAGGTTGAGATCTTGTTTTCTAGGATCTGGGATCTAGGATCTACTTTCTTAGGCTAAGCTCTTGTCTTCTTGGACTTACTCATCTAGGCCAAGATCTTGGCTTCTGCATCTGGGATCTGCTCACTTAGGTTAAGCTCTTATCTTCTCAGACCTAATCATCTAGGTCGAGATCTTGTCTGCTGGATTTGGGATATGCTAACTTAGGTTGAGCTCTTGTCTTCTCGGACCTAATTATCTAGGTTGAGATCTTGTCTTCTAGATCTGGGATCTGCTCACATAGGCTGAGCTCTTGTTTTCTCAGACCTAATCATCTAGGCTGAGATCTTGTCTTATGATCTGAGATCTGCTCACTTAGGCTGAGCTCTTGTCTTCTCGGATCTACTCATCTAGGTCGAGATCTTATCTTCTGGGATCTAAGAACTTCTCACTTAGGCTGAGCTTCTGTCTTCTTGAACCTACTCATCTAGCCGAGATCTTGTCTTCTAGGATCTGGGATCCAGGATCTGCTCATTTAGGCCGAGCTCTTGTCTTCTCAGACCTAATCATTTAGGCCGAGATCTTGTCTTCTAGGATTTGAGATTTGCTTATTTAGGTTGAGCTCTTGTCTTCTCGGACCTAATCATTTAGGCTGAGATCTTGTCTTCTAGGATCTACTTCACCTAGGCCATGCTCTTCCATCTTGGATCTGCTCCACCTAGGCCATACTCTTCCATCTTGGATTTGCTCCACCTAGGCCATTCTCTTCCATCCTGGATCTGTTTTGCCTAGGCCATGCTCTTCCATCTTAGATCTGCTCCACCTATGCCATGCTCTTCCATCTTGGATCTGCTTCACCTAGGCCATGCTCTTCCATTTGGGATCTGCTTCACTTAGGCCATGCTCTTCCGTTTGGGATCTACTCCACCTAGGCCACCTCTTCCATCTTGGATCTGCTTTACCTAGACTATGCTCTTCCATCTGGGATCTGCTCCGCCTAGGCCATGCTCTTCCGTCTTGAATCTGCTTCAACTAGGCCAATGTCTTTTCTACTTGAAGGTCGTTTTCATCTCCTCGGGATCGCTCATGCCCCCTTATCTTTGCATTCATCCCTTCTGAAAGGGTCTTTATTCCGTCAATGTTGATGCATTCTCCATCTTCACTGAACTCGTCGTCGCTGACAAACTAAGTTCCCACAAACAGCACCAAATTGTGGTTGTTGATTTTTGACCACACAACCAAACAGGGAACTTAGCTGGAGAGTACCGACAGAATAGATTGTGTCACCCACCTGCCAACAAGAAGATGAGAATATTGTGGTGGTTCGTCCACCCGTGGGCACTTCAAGGATTAAGTCAGTCAACTTATCTCACAAGATATCATCAACTCAAATCAAAAGCTCCAAGAATAAATCACATACCTTAGACCCACGGGGGTGCTTTATTTTTATAATGATCAGTGTCCAACTTCCCCTAGAAGTCTTACTTCATGGGACTCTATCCTTTAGAAGGATAACATCTATCACAACTCACACTATTTAAATTAAGATGAACTTCCTCAAGAGTCTCATCTCTATCCAAATAGGTAGCTTGATGTCATCTACAACTCTTGTCCTCTATCCAAATTTTGACATTACATCACCATATCTTGGCACCATGGTCCGCCCACATGATACCTCGGTTAACAACCTCGGCCACGTGGACTATCCAAAAACTATGTCCCCACATGTATAATAAAGTATGATCTACAAGTAAATGTTGTTGACAATTTTAAAATTTTACTAGAAATAATAAAAAGACAATGAAAAAGTTGCTAAAAAAAATTCCAAACCACTAGTTAATGGGTACAGAGAATCTAAAAGGAAACAAAATTCTCTCTAATCCGGATATGAATAGAACAAATGCAGTCCAAAATGTATAGAGAGAAATGGTAGAAATGACCATCTCTTGAAAGTTTTAAAACTCCCTTAAATATAGTAGTGTTAGTTATGAATATTTTAAAATCATATAGATTCATTATTACTACTTTGGTTTTTATTTATTTATTTTTTTTTTTTTGAGAAATTTAATACCCATTTCCTAAGATTTTTTTAACAAAAATTTAAAATTATTTATTAATAATTTCTTTTATTACATTTAGTATATACATTTTAAACTTTGCTATGCTGTAGAAAAAATTAGTCTAATGGTGTATGTAAATTCAATTTTGTATGATGAAATGGATTCTTATAATACATCTCAACTATTCAATGCTTTTTCTAGACATTTTTTGAGTAAATATGCTAGATTCCTAACATTGTTGTTTTAAGTTAACATCATTTGTAACATAATCAACCCTAAATGGATGAGGTCTACTATTTCTTTCTATCACTTTGACAGTTACTTTATATTAATAATGTATTGTATTTGATCTTTGATCTTGGGTATTATTATAATTCATTGAAGTACATTGTAATATTCTATGGTATATGAATTATAAAAATAATAAAAATAATAAAAACATTAAATTTAAGAGGTCTAATATTTCCTCTCCTTTGTAGAAGTTAGGGGTGCTCATGGATTGGGTTGGGTCGGGTGATCTCTCATTCGTTATTTGTCCAAACTTTGACAAATTGAAAAAAATTAATCTGCATTCATCTACTTAGTTAGCAGATGCTGGTTGACCGAGCTATGTGGGTTGACATGTGAATGCGAATTGGTTTAGTGGTTTGAGTTTTATTTTTTTGGGCATTTTTTTGAACTATGTTCTAGTAATTTTTTACTATTTTGTATTCAAAATTTTTGATTATTCATTTTTTATAATAAAAATAAAGGCTTAGCTTTCATATTTCATACTAAACAAATATAATTACTTAGGAAGTATTTGGGTGTGTAAAATGCATACCATATGTATTTTCGTAAATTTTTATAAATATACATAAGTTATATCATAAAATCGCGTAAGTTCTCACAAATATACGTAAATTGTGATTTCTTAAATTTTTACGGGTTAATTTACGTATGTTTGTGAAAACTTACATAATTTTATAAGATAACTTATATATATTTATAAGAACTTACACAAATGCTTATGATATGTATCCATTTTAATTTTAATACATAAAATATAAAAGCATAATCTAATTAAGCCAAGTGACTTTTTTTAAAAATACAACTACGTTCATCCACTCACGTTATTAAAACTATTCATTTTGTCACCAATTATTTTGGATCACTCGATTTGAGGGGATCCGGTTGAATATTTGGTCCCCTAGTGGAAGTAGTGATCTTCATAGTCAATTCTCATTATTATTTTATTTTATTGTATTAGAATCTCAATGTCCAAGATATCTTCCTTTGCAAATAAATAAATAGAATTTTAGTATTGCCTCAATCAATGCAGTTGCGATTTTTACGCAACCATAAAGAAATGGCGGGGACTCTCAAGTCAACCGAATCATTTTTAGTCTAATAAAACTTTGATGATCGGCGGTCGGGATAAGTTCTCAGATTATAGTCTTCTTATTCAGAACGGCTAACAGGACATTTTAGTAATCTCTACAAAGGAGCGCTGCCTTGAACCTGCGAAAGAGTAGGGAAGATTTTCCTATAACAAAAAAAAAAAAAAAAAAACTTTGATTATGTTCATTCTATTTATTTCTTTTGTCTTAAAATATTATTTCATTATTCTATTTTTTATTATCTTAAAATATTAGTCCCTTTTAAAAAATTAAATATAAAAATAATATATTTTTTTTATTTTGCCATTCTTTAAAATTCATTAACAACATAAAAAGTACAATTATGACATTGATATTTTCCAAAATATGTACTATCAAAAGATAATTTTAAAAAATTAATTTTTTTAAAATGTAATAGTTGTACTATCAAAAAAGTTAGATTTCCCAAAAAAATTCATTATTTGGGGACGGAGGAAGCATATAATGAAAGAGTTTCATTTCATACCTTATAGTTTTGAAATAGAAATATAAATTTATAATTTTAAATTAAAAAATATAATTAAACTCACTGTTGGATAATTGTTGGCGATATATTTTGTACAAATCAATCACAGCCTAACACATGGTCCATAAGGGGTAATTTGGGAAATCAGTGAAGGTCTCCAGTCATCAACAGACATGTGGTAACTCGCATCAATGGTGATGGATCTGCGAGACATTGGAATAGTTAAGATGCATAGGGTGACGTGGCCAAACGGTTGCTTACAATTTAAATTCAAATTCAAGAGGGAAACCCAACCGCAAGAGTGATATAGTGGAAAGCAAACTGTTCAAAGCTATGTCCAGTGATCATGGAGATTACTTTGACAGTTATCACCCACTTCGCTGATTATCATCAGAGCCTATAAATGGAAGAGAAGACTGATAGTGAAAAGCCCCCAGAACCTAATCCAGAAAACAATTTATTTACTTTGCAATTTCTTTCCAGTCCTTTACTTTCCAATCCTTTATTTTCCAATACTGCATTTCAAATTCCTAGGAGTAGTTCTAAGATAGTCTGTTGCTGTAACCCCTTTCGAAGCTGCAAAAGTGCAAAGGTACAATTGTAAACTTTTGTTTACTTAATAAAATTTGATGTCTAACACTGTTCTTTCCTCTTTCTTTTACTTTGATTAGTCTTCTTAATTTTTTTCTAAAAATCAAGCCACTAGTAAAAGTTCTATTCATTGAGGCTAAAAAGAACTTCGAACCAATCGTCTGACTAATTGGTTGGCATTGACTAAACTTTGTAAGGACTTATTGATCTTTGTTGGCACGCTCGAATTACATTTCTAACCTTCAAAAGCCAAAAAAACCAACATATATTTTTTGGCACACCCAGTGGGACTTTTTATAATAGTTAGACGTAAGAAATAAGGAGAATGAACATCTCGAAGAAGGTGTAGAAAAAGATTTAGACACACAAAACCCAAAGGATAATGTAGTATCACATCCTATGGATGTGCCTGCTCTAAGTGATCTTACACAAGTGGTCGAAGAGACCAGCACTTCAGGATATGCAATACACGTCCAAAATGTTGAACAGGGCCATGAAACTGGACCTTCAATTGTTCTATCTACCCGACCAATGAATCCATGGTGAGGATTGGTTAATGTTATAGGACAACAATTCATGTATACAGTGGAAAGATAGACAACATCCTTTTTGGATCGAATGAGCTCTTATCAACCACCTGTCATAAGACAAGCTGAAAAGAACATAAATTTACTTCAGTAAAGATTAACTTGAGATAAACAGTCTATGCAAAGTAATGGACAAAATAATGGTCAAACTAGTGGTCAAACTAATAATTAAAATCATGAGAGACTATCACATGTGCCTTAATCATGGTACGAAGCTCCTCCTAGACCACTGATAAGTCAGAGCACACCTTTGCCTACCAACAAAACTATACACATTAGTGGGTCTGGGTTGACACAAGGAAATGGCATGCAAGTATTTTCAAATCCTTTGTTTGAACCTATGCCTGGCACACGACTATTCACTAATATTAGAATTTACACCTGGGGGGTTGGAAGGAATTTTTGCAGTTGGAAGAGAAACACCACATGTTCCTCCTCTAATAGTGTCGTTCGCAGCACCTTTTGTGGGACAAATGCCTTCCCCAAGGAGGCAGCCATACCCTCAACATCAACCAGCACAACAAGGATAACCCATTCCCCAGGGACAACCAGTCCCAAATGTGCCTTTACATGGACCAAGAGGACCTCAAGCACAAGGAGTTCCTCCAAACCATGTGCTTGTTCCTCTAATAATGGCCCAGTTAGCACAGAATATTGTACCTAGGGACCAAGTTGCTGACATTGTTAGAGAGATCTGTGGACCTATGGCCCAGGAGGTTTAGACCCCTGTTTACAAAAAACCTTACCCATAATGGGTAGATAGATTACATGAATACCCAAGGGATACAAGATACCAGATTTTTCCCTCTTCTATGGGAATGGAAACTAGTCAACTGTTAAGCACATTGCCAGGTTTACAAGCCAATGTGGTAAATTTACCAGCAATGATTACATGAAATTGAGACTTTTGCCAAACTCTTTAAGAAGTGTTTTATGCCCAGTTTCTTCAAACAGAGCTTGAAGTATCTATGGCAGACTTGGTAAGGTTGAGCCAAAGGCTTGATGAGAAGGCTGCTCAACTTATTGTCCAATTCAAAAGAGCATGAAACAAATGTAGAGTCATATTACCTGAACCTGAATTTGTGAGGTAGCCCAAAATGGGCTAGAGTTCAAGCTTCGAAAGAAGTTTTACTCAACAGAGTTTCGAGACCCAGTAAAACTAACTTATAAGGTCACTAGATACGAGACTCTCCTTGACGAAGAGTAAGATCGAAGTAATGCATCCTATAGGACCTATTATAGGGACCCTAATTTTGAAATTGATGCGGTAGAAATCATAGGAAAAGAGCCTATGACCTGCGAAGTATTAATTCAGAAGGATACCATCATTGATCAGTAGTTTAAAAAGAGAGATCTTCACAGGAAATATTCTTTTGATATATCAAAAGCAGATGACATATTTGATCATCTGCTAACATCACATTTTCTAAAACTACCTAAGGGGGTTACAATCCCTACTTCAGAAGAAATGGAAAACAAAATGTATTGTAAATGGCATAACTCTTGGTCTCACTTAACTAAAAACTGTATTGTTTTTCAAGATAGGATCCAAGAGTAGATTCGGAAATGAAGATTGAAATTTCCAGTCAAAGCAGAAAAGGCAATAGGAATTGGCATTGACCCATTTTCGGAGATCAGAGAAGCAACAACCAATGTTAGCATACCAGACTTCCTTGCCCAAAAGGTATAAAAGAGGGTCTCCTTGAAGGAGCTAAATGAGGTCAATGCGCAAATGCATGTTGCCAGTCAAACTACCTTTAAGAAGAACACACAAGGTTCACCAGCAAGTGGGCAAAGCTTTGTGGCCCAAGAAGATGTTTCCAACGAAGAAACTTTAGATGATGATTTGCTCGAAGCAGCTATTATGTAGCGAATGTGTCCCAAATGTAGTTTGAGTTACAAATGGCTGAAAGGGCTTCAAGTTAATGGGAAATAGTACTACAAAGAAGTGTAGAAAGATCGTAGGCTAGTCAGTACCTACAATAAGAGGGCATACCCAAATGGTCCTAACTAGCAGCCATCTTTGGTTGGGTCACCAGACACCAAGAATCTGTCAAGAGGTAAGAGACCTCTATATGAAACCAGACCACCAAACTACTACACGCTAGTCAACAAGCCTGCAAGTAAGCCTAAACTTGGCTCAAGACAGGGAACCAAGGCCAATGATTGGCTTTCGAAGACAAAAACAGCAGGCCTAACAACCGGCATAGTGGGTTCATGAGTGCCAGGAGTACCAGACTGGTTTGTCATGCAAAACAAACCTAAAATGATACCAACCCAGGGGAAGGCCATTGTAGGCAAGGACAGAATGATCAAGTCTCCTTTGGTGGCTCCAAATAATTGGGTCTTACTAAAAAACTTGAAGACAGAGGAACTAGACATGATTCATGTGATCTCTAGATCTCAGAGGAGAAAGATCCAACAAAGGTTTACTCAATACCAAAAGGATCTGAAGGGAGCTGGTGAGGGCACCTCTTTGACGCAATCAAGAGCTCAAATAGGAGAAGGAAGAGTTCAAAGCCTAATCCTAAGAGCAACAGAAGTACTAACACAAACAAACTAGCTAAGGTCCATGCTGACCTAAAAGCCAAAGGGAGATCAAGTTTGGCAGGCCTCAAAAAGGCCTTAATGGAAAGTGATCATGACAATCAGATAGATGAAGGAACTGGAGAAAATTAAGAAAACTAATCAAAGTAAAGAAAGAGGAAAGAACAGTGTTAGAAATCAAATTTCATTGAATAAACAAGAGTTTACAATTGTACCTTTGCATTTTTATAGCTTTGACGGGGTTACAACAATAGACTATCTTAGAATTACTCTTAAAAATTTGAAATGTAGTACTGGAAAATAAAGGATTGGAAAGTAAAGGATTGTAAAGAAAAATGTAAAGTAAATAAAATGGTTTCTGGATCTAGTTTTGGGGGCTTTTCATTATCAGCCTTCTCTTTTATTTGTAGGCTCTGATGATAACCGTCGAAGTGGCTGATAACCGTCGAGGTGGGTGATAACTGTCGAAGTAATCTTCATGATCACTAGACATGGCTTTGAATAGTTTGCTTCCACTATATCACTCTTGAGGTTGGGCTTCCCTCATGAATTTGAATTTAAATTGTAAGCAACTGTTTGGCCACGTCACCTTGTGCATCTTGACTATTTCAATGTCTCACAGATCCATCTTGCCACGTGTCTGTTGATGATTAGAGACCTTCACTGATTCCTCAAATTACCCCTGATGGACCACGTGTCAGGCTGTGAATAATCAAAACCCATTAATTTGTTTGAAAGGCCAATTATGAATAGTCAAAACCCATTCATTTATTTAAAAGGCCAATTGTGAATAGTCAAAACCCATTCATTTTTTGAAAGGCCAATTTGTTTCAAATTGCTAAATTTTCTAGACAAGAAAAATGCAGAAAAAGATTTTTGAATAGTGCTAAACTGATGTTAGCAGCAGTCAACCTGGCTTTGGAGCAAAATGCAAAGAGGTTGCACACTACTCGCCAAAGGCTATCCAATTGTAGGCAAAAGATGAACACAACTATTCAATTGTTCCCATCACTTAGGAGTAAAGAGCTTATTGTAAGGGAACAATTGAAACATTGTATTGAATTTTGGGGCCAATTTATGGCACAATGTACTTGAATTTTTATAAAATGAAACTTTATTACTCACACAAGTGTTTATTGTTTCTTTTGATGTTTTCATATGGTGGCTTTATAGTCCTTGTGTTTCCTACACAGTTAGGTAGGAAGGCTTCATGTAAGGCTCCTAACTTTTTGTAATTTCCCCAAACCTTTATAGTTGAAGAATTTCAATAAGAAACCCTGTTTCTCCATTTCTTGCAAATTAAACCCTGTAAATTAGGAACGGCCGCACGAGCTAACAGGCAAACCCTAATCGACTCTGAGAACTTAGGAAACTTAAAAAAAAATAAAACCCTAAATTAATAATTTAGAAACCCTAGAATGAAAATTTATAAGAGAAAAACCCTAATTTTTGGTAATCGTTATTTTAGCCCAGTATCTCGCCTTTTGTTGCGAACCAGTACCACGTGACCCGAATTTATTTTCCTATCGTTATTTTATTGATTATATGACTTAAATATATATTTCATTTCAAAATTTTAGATTCAGCTCTTTTCTTTCTTTATTATTGCATTTTGGCCCCAAAAATCCCAATATTTTAATCAAATAAGGTACAACATTATTATATTGATATATATAATATCTATTATTTATTATATAATAAAAAAAAATAGATTTCCCACATGTGTAAAAGAGGACCAGCGTTGATAATGAAGTGTTGAGATTTTGAAACCAATTATGTGTCCTAAACATTCCTGAACTAAAGAAGAGAATCCTAAATAAAACTCACAAGTCGATGTTTGCTATGCATTCGGGTAATAACAAAATGTATCAGGACTTGAAGCAAAGCTATTGATGGCCCAAAATGAAGAAGGAGATCGCAGAGTATGTATCCAAGTGCCTTCAATGTCAACAAGTTAAAGCTGAACATCAGAAACCAGGCAGTCTACTTCAACCTCTCCCTATTCCGGAATGGAAGTGGTAGCATGTGACGATGGACTTTGTTGTTGGCCTACCTTGAACTCTTAGAGGTATGGATTCTATTTGGGTTATAGTTGATAGACTAACCAAATCTGTACATTTTCTACCTATGAAGACTACTTCTGATGTTTATAGATTGGCCACTATATATGTTGATAAGATTGTTCGCTTACATGGGGTTCCAGTATCTATTGCATCGAATAGAGATCTGAAATTTGTGTCTAGACTTTGGAGAAGCTTGCAAAGAGCTATGGAAACAGAACTGAGGTTTAGTACCGCATTCCATCCACAAACAGAGGGGCAATCAGAATGGACAATGCAGATTTTGGAGGACATGCTCAGGATGTGTGCCTTAGATTTTGAAGGGAGTTGGGAGGATTATTTGTTACTAGCAGAATTTCCATACAATAACAGTTACCACTCTAGCATTGGTATGGCACCATACGAAGCTTTGTATAGCAGAAAGTGTAGATCGCCAATTTGTTGGATAGAAGTTGGGGATAGAGCTTTACTTGGACTCGAAATCATGCAAGATACTTTTGAGAAAATTAAAATCATCCAACAAAGGCTCAAGATAGCACAAAGTCGGCAAAAGAATTATGCGGATGTTCAAAGAAGACCTCTTGAGTATGAGGTGGGCGATCATGTATTTATTCACATGATCCCGATGAAGGGCCAGTTAAGATTTGGTATGAAAAGTAAATTGCCATCCCGTTACATTGGGCCGTTCCAAATTCTAGAAAGACTTGGTCTAGTTGCTTATAGAGTTGCCTTGCCATAGGAATTCGAGCAAATGCACAATGTATTCTATGTATTGATGTTGAGGGGCTATCTCTGAGATCCATTTCATATGATAGACTACCACTAGATAGCACTTGATAAAAATATGGAATACGAGGAATAGCTAGAATGGATCATTGACCAATAAGTGAAACAATTGAGAAACAAGTCCATCCCAATGGTGAAGGTAGAATGGAAAGAACATTATAGGAAGGACGCTACATGGGAAAAGGAGGATGAGATGCGGCTACACTATCCACATTTGTTTCTAGACATAGGTAAAATAAGTTTGGAGGACCAAACTTCCTAAAGGGGGAAATTGTGACAATCATGTTCTGTATTATGTTAATTACTCTTAATTATGATTGTGATTATGTATCTGATATGATTTTGAGTTTTAATTGCTTAATTATATGAGTTTGCGAAGTTATATCTGTTCACCGTAGGAAAATCTGTCCAATTTACTACTATAATTTGAAAATTGACGGTCGTAAAGGCGACATAAACTGGAATTGACTGTGTCATTGTGATTAGCATGATTTATAGAACCTATGGTGGAATTTAATTAAAAATTGATTCAAATCAAAATAGTTATATTAATTTAATTATATCTATCTTAATTAACTAACACTAAGCATTGGTTAGTGATTTAATTAGCCATTATATATGAGAGGGTAATTTATATGGATAAATTGGGCCGAGCTGGGTAGGAGCCGTTATGGGCCACAGTACTAAAGGCCGAAGTAATATGGCCGTGTAAGTTACTCCGGTCGTGTGGGCGCTTCGGAGTTAGTCCGGTCCCAAGCCCGGAAAGTTAGTCCGGTCCAAGATTGAAGTTATACCGGTTTTGGCGTTGGACTGGTTAGTACATGTTAGCTCGGTCGAAGCCAAACCATGGGCTGTACATGAGAAGCCGAAGTAAGAACAGTAAAGGATGAGCCGGACTAAGGATAGCTCGGCCTATTCTGCGGCTGAGCATAGTCATGTTTTAGCTCGGTTGTATGGTAGTTCGGCCATGACAAAACCATCTCACTTGGTTTAAGCAGTGAGGGGGGTGTTGAAGGATAAGCATTATCTTTCAGGAGTATGAATCCTAGGAGGACTCTACGTGGAGGAGTAAGAGTCCTACTAGGATTGTGTCACACGAAACCTATAAAAGCTCACCAATATCACCTATGAAAATGTAATGCAACTTTGCTCCCTAAATACATAGAGCTTTTGCCTATTTGTCTTGTTGACTGACTTAGGCATCGGAGAGGTTTCCGGCACACACCCGCCGGCTAGCTCACGTTTGCGTTTTCAGGTAGTGGAACGACGTCGTACGGAGGAGCGCAGACTTGATCAACAGGATTATATGAGAAGGTGTATCTCTTTCCCGTACAATTGGCGCCGTCTGTGGGAACTCAGACAAGAAAAACCTCTTGATCAAGCTTTTCCTCAGGAAGAATCAATGGCGCACAACGAAGATGTATCACAGTCCGCTGTCGACGGACTAACACCAGTGGGAGGTGCAAGGCGCGAGGGTCTACCTTTGGTCCCTCCAATGGCGGACTTGGAGGAACGACAAAATTCCAGGAGGGATGCCAGGGGTAGAAGGAGGAATAACAGCCCTCATCCTTCTCGTTCGCAAAGCCCAGAAAGACAAAGGCGCAGGATTGATCCTCAAACTTTGGAGGATCGCGTTAGGGAACAAGACGAGTTGATACGGCGGATGGCGGTGGACATGGAATCTCTAAAACGCCAGATGAAAGGAAAAGAAGTGGCGACAGGAGAGGGGCGCAACAACAAGACGCCCCCTCGCCACTCAGAGGGTCGTAGTAGAAATTCTACACCCTCCCAAGCAGAAAACAGAAGCCTCAGGACAGGCGACACGCAAGCCAGATCTTCCAGGACTCGTCACTCCAGGTCTGAGAGGACGAGATCTGAAAGGTCTTACACGGAAGGAAGCACTTACTGGCCCTCACATACGCACCAAACGAGGTCCAGACAGTCGGAATTACCCAGATCGTCCAACTTACGGACCGTGCTCGAAGATAAGGCACGATGGAGAGAGGACGCCAAGGCACGTGATCCACATAGAGTTTCTGCCTTACAGCGGTTGGCTCCTCGGTCGCATGAAAGCGTCGAGGTTGGAATGCCAATACCGCGCCCTGCCTACGAACCAGCGAACAAAGCATTGGCAAGGCTGCAGACCTCACCGTTTGTTCCTGCAATTGAGAACGCGCCCCTACCATTAGGCTTCCTTCAGCCCAAATTCACTACGTATGAGGGGAAGACGGACCCCTACTCACACTTGAGCCACTTTCGCCAGGTTATGGCTGTATACCGGCGAAACGAAGCCTTGATGTGCATCCTCTTCCCTTCCAGCCTTGGTGACTTAGGCTTAACTTGGTTTGAGAAACTCCCAGAAGGCAGCATAGCCTCCTGGGCGCAATTGGCGGAAGCGTTTGTCACAAGATTCAGGACAAATACCAAAACTCCGGTGGAGATCGACCAGTTACTCTCCATCGACATGGGTGATAAGGAGACCCTAAGATCTTATAACAGTCGCTACTGGGAGACATTTAACCAGATTGGGGACTGCCCCACCAATCTTCCCATTGCACAATACAAAAGAGGCCTTCCAGTCGGGAATAGACTAAGGGACTCAATCACCATGACGCCGCCACTTACCATGGAAGCCCTGATGGAAAGAGTGCACCAGCACATCAGGGTAGAAGAGGATGGCGCACGCGCCAAAGCAAAGACAGGCGCAACCGCAGCACTAGAAAAGAAGGCCTCAGCAAAGGTCAATGCGGTAGACCGGCCGAACAGAAACGGACATGGCAGATGAGACAACGAAGAAGACCAAGACAAAAGATGGTTAAGAGTCCGCACTGCCATAACCACGGTCTTTAAGAAACCGATCTACTGAATACTTAGTGAGATTCGCGATGAGCCTTTCGTCAAATGGCCAGCCAAGCTAGGCGAAGCTCAGAAGGACTATGACGACAGATCTCGGTGCACCTTCCACAAAGAAAAGGGGCACCGCACCGAGAATTGCACGCCATTAAGGCAACACCTAGAAGAGTTGGTGGCTGCGGGCCACCTGGATAAATACATTGAAGGGGGGGCACAGCCAGCCCCCCAGGACCACAATAACCCCAATGGAATGCCAACTGACGCCCCACCTCAAGGCGTAATTAATGTGATACATGGAGTCTTAGAACCTGAGCGTGTATGCGAGCTCAGAGGGTCGATCAAAAAGGCTGAGCACTTAAGAGAGGTACTAAGCACTCAGCCTATCATCAAAAAGGGGAGGACAGAAGCCACGAACGTCATGTCTTTTTCAGATAAAGACTTGGACAGAATATATTGCCCACACAATGATGCCTTGGTCGTCACTCTCCGAGTCAAGGATTTTGATGTCAAGCGGATTCTGATTGACCAAGGTAGTTCCTGCGAAATCATGTACTACGAGACATTCAAACAATTGAAGTTACAAGACAAGGACTTGGCACCTACCGTTTCTCCCCTAATTGGATTCAACTCCATGCCAGAATGGCCCGTCGGCAAAATAATCCTCCCAGTCAGAGCAGGGAGTGTGACAAAACAAGTGGAGTTCTGGGTGTTGAAAGTCCCCTCAACTTACAACATCATCTTGGGCAGAACGTGGCTGCATGCCATGCGCTCGGTAGCGTCATCCTACCACCAAGTAATGCGGTTCCCCAACAACGCCGGAGTAATAGAAGAAGTCTATGGAGACCAAATCATGTCAAAGCAGTGCTTTGTCACGGTGAATGGCAGCTGCGCTGCCAAAGGATATGTTCATTCGGTGGAAGAACCTGAGAGTAATGAACTATTCACAGATGTTGGCAAAGCGGCTAGCCAGAAAGCGGTGGAAGACTTGGTAGAAGTAAGAATAGATGAAAAGAACCCGGATAAGTTCTTTTTGCTCGGTTCGTCGTTGTCCAGCACCGAGAGGTTAGAGGTCTTGGAATTTTTGACCTCTAACATCGAAGTGTTCGCCTGGACACCTTACGACATGCCAGGCGTTGATCCCAACTTTATTTGTCACCAACTCAATGTCCACCCATCCGCCAGACCAATCATTCAGCGAACTCGCAGATCGGCACTCCACCACGCCGAGATAGTGGTGGAAGAAGTAGGAAACCTGCTGGAGGCAGGGGCAATCAGAGAGGTACAGTACCCAAGATGGATCTCCAACACAGTGGTGGTGCCGAAGAAGAATGGCAAGTGGCGTGTCTGCGTCGACTACAAAACAGTCAACAAGGCATGCCCAAAAGACAGTTTTCCCCTACCACGGATAGATCAACTGGTAGACCTGACGGCAGGTCACAACCGACTTAGCTTTCTGGATGCATACAGAGGCTACCACCAAATCGCCATGCATGAACCAGATCAGGAGGTGACATCCTTCACAACTCCAAGAGGACTATACTGCTACAAGGTCATGCCTTTTGGCCAAAAAAACGCAGGGGCGACATTCCAAAGAATGGTCACCAAGATGTTTAAGCCGTTGTTAGGCAGAACAATGGAGGCTTACATCGACGATATGGTGGTCAAGAGCAAGAATGAGATTGACCACCTCAAAGACCTAAGTGCGATGTTTGAGATCCTGAAGAAGCATAAGTTACGCCTTAACGCGTCGAAGTGTGCATTCGGAGTAGGATCAGGCAAATTCCTGGGCTTCTTGGTGACCAACCGAGGTATAGAAGCAGACCCTTCTCAGATCAAGGCAATACAGGATCTGGAAAGGCCAAATTCGGTGAAGGAAGTGCAACATCTCACCGGCATGGCAGCCGCACTCAATCGGTTCATAAGCCGGTCGTCAGATAGACTACGACCATTCTTCCATGCGCTGAAGGCCAAGTTTGAGTGGGATGAAGAATGCGACCAAGCCCTGGAAAGCTTGAAGGAGTACATGTCTTCTCCACCACTCCTTGTAACACCAATCCCTGGAGAAGAACTCTTCTTATATCTGGCAGTCTCCCAACACGCAATCAGCGCAGTGTTGGTCCATGCAGAAGGAATCCAACACCTTCCCATCTACTATGTCAGCAAGACATTACTGGGCGCCGAAGCGAGGTACTTGCCACTAGAGAAACTGGCATTGGCCTTGATGATGGCTTCAAGAAAGTTATCACATTACTTTCACGCCCACACCATAGTTGTTCTCACAGCCTTCCCATTGAAGGCTTTATTTGAAAGAGCAAACTTCTCTGGGCGAATTCTGAAGTGGGCAGTAGAGTTGGGACAATACGACATCAAGTTCCAACCTAGGACCGCAATAAAAGCACAAGCATTGGTAGATTTTGTTGCAGAATTCACACCAGGGAGTCATCACATCTGCCCAATCGACCTAACTGAGACAACCAAACTGGGGATGGAAGTTGACGTCGGAATAACGCAACCCCTGGTACTGGTTACTCAGTCAGGCCCCAAGGCAGACCAGAGCAAAGTAAGGAAGGAAGAAACGAACCATGCTATGCCAAGTCAGGACCCACCGACAAATAAAGACTTGGTACAAACAGAAAGCAAGGGGCAGACAGCGAGCATGGACTCTGAAGAAAACGCCATCAACCTGGAAGATGCCTGGAAGATCCCAAGGCATCATCTGATCCCTCCACTTGCTGGAAATTGTTTGTCGGAGAGATGTGGAAGCTCTTCATTAATGGAGCACCCAACCGGCATGGAGCAGGACTTGGCATAGTCCTCATCTCTCCAGACGGCCTAGTAGTGGAGCAGGCAATCAACCTTGGCTTCCCAGCATCAAACAACGAAGTGGAGTATGAAGCGCTCCTGGCAGGCCTCAAGTCAGTATTCTACATGAAGGCCACCGAGCTAATGGTTTACAGCGACTCGCAGCTGGTGGTAAACCAAATATCTGGCGACTACGAGGCAAAGGATGATAGAATGGCCAAGTACCAAGAATTGGTCAGAACAGAGATAAAGAAGTTTGAAGTAATGAGGATAAAACAGATCGGCAGAGAGGAAAACAGCAGAGCAGACGAACTTGCAGGCTTCGCCTCAATGGCAGACACCTCCACTCCTCACCCACTACTAATCGACTATCTACCTAGACCAAGTATTGAAGACCCAGAAGCAGAAGAAGTATGTTGTGCAGAGTTAGGCCCTTCTTGGATGGATCCCATCATATTGTTCCTGAAAGACGGCACCTTACCGGAAGAAAAGAAAGAAGCCAACAGAATAAGAGCAAAGTTGCAGCGATTTTGGCTCTCTCCATCCTTAGCCTTATACAAAAAGTCGTTCTCAGGACCTTACTTAAAGTGTGTTCACCCCAGCAAAGTGGAAGCATTCCTATTTGAAATACATGAGGGTGTATGTGGCAGCCATCAAGGAGGAAGATCATTGGCATACAGAGCGATTTCACAAGGATATTGGTGGCCATACATGCAAGTGGATTCAGAGAAGTATGTTAAAAAATGCGAAAAGTGTCAAAAGTTCACACACCAAATACACCAACCTGCCAGAGAACTTCTACCTCTAACTAGCCCATGGCCCTTCGCAATGTGGGGATTAGACATAGTAGGTCCACTTTCAACAGCACCAGGCAACATGAAGTTCTTTCTCGCCGCAACCGACTACTTCACAAAGTGGGTGGAAGCAGAAGCCTTGGCATCAATCAAGGAAAAAGATGTGAAGAAGTTTGTTTGGCAGAACATCATTACTCGCTTTGGCATACCAAAAGCACTGATCTCAGACAACGGCACTCAGTTCGACGGCAGAATTTTCAGAGGCTTTTGTGAGGAGTACAAGATAGAGTTCTACAATTCTACACCGGCATATCCCCAAGCAAATGGTCAGGCAGAAGCATCAAATAAAGTCGTCTTGGATGGATTGAAGAAAAGGTTAGAGAAAGCCAAAGGAAAGTGGGCAGAAGAGCTCCCTCATGTTTTATGGGCTTACCGCACCACGCCTCGTCGATCAACAGGTGAAACACCATTCTCCTTAGCTTATGGCATGGAAGCAGTCATCCCATTAGAAGTTGGCCTCCCCACAATTCGGAGCGAAAACTTTGACCCAGACTTAAATGGCGAGGCCATAGCATTAGAGCTTGACCTTGCGGAAGAAAGAAGAGACAGAGCATTGATTCACATCGCCTCCTACCAACAAGAGTTGTCTAGAAAATATAACAAAACAGTGCATCCAAGACAGTTTAAGATCGGCGATTGGGTACTTCGCAAAGTAATGGGAAACACCCTGATTCCAGGAGATGGCAAGTTGGGGCCAAATTGGGAAGGACCTTACAAAGTGGTCGGTTTAGCAGGCAAAGGGGCATACCACTTGGAAGATGAGGACGGCAAAGCAATTCCTAGGCCGTGGAACACTGCCAATCTTAAGTTGTTTTATTTCTAGCTTTTTTTCTTTTAAGTATGTGTAAATTTTTACTTTCTCAATAAAAACAAGTCGATTCTTTCTTGGTGTAATTGTTTTCAGTAGAAAGTAACTTTAGTAAGTTAGTAGCACTGTAAACATAGTTGGCCGGAATAACCAACTATGACCCCTCCTAAGCCCAGGATAAGGATCCAGGCTGCAAGACGTTTGGTCGGAATAACCAAACACCTTATTCTAAGTTGGCTGGAAAAACCAACTTAGAGGTTGGCTGGATTAAACCAACTCTTTGTACTCTTCAGCTGAAGTAAGTGTATGGCTGAAGAGTGGTTGGCTGGATTAAACCAACTCTTTGTACTCTTCAGCCGAAGTATCTATATCGGCTGAAGAGTGGTTGGTTGGATTAAACCAACACTGGGTACTCTTCAGCCGAAGTAAGTGTATGGCTGAAGAGTGGTTGGCTGGATTAAACCAACACTGGATACTCCTCAGCCGAAGTACTTATATCGGCTGAAGAGTGGTTGGCTGGATTAAACCAACTCTTTGTACTCTTCAGCCGAAGTATCTATATCGGCTGAAGAGTGGTTGGCTGGATTAAACCAACACTGGATACTCTTCAGCCGAAGTAGCTATATCGGCTGAAGAGTGGTTGGCTAGTAAGTCAGATAGCTTAAACCGAGATCACAGTTCAGCAAATGAGTACATGGAAAATTCATTACAAGTACAAACATAAAGAACAAAACCGAAATAAGAGTTGGAGCACAAAGAAGAATTTTTCATTGAAGAAAAAAGCAAGTACAATTGAGGGGCCACAGCCCGGTTACAAAGTTCAAATACAAAAGAAGAAAGAAAAAAATCAGCGGAGAAGTGCATCAAGCTCGGCATCAAATTCATCATCAGCATTCGTCCGGAGTTGGTGTCAGCTGGGAGCTCGGTTTCGGCTTGGATCGTGGTATCAACTAGCAGCTCGGTGTCAGTTGGCAGCTTATCAATCAGGTCATCAACCATTGGCTCCAACCGAGCTGGTTGCTCGTTGGCTTGCTGATTGACGGCCGGGGTGAGAGTCGACTCCTCATCCCCATCCTCATCCTCATCATCACCATCATCATCCTCATCATCACCGGACCCCTCAAGAAGTTGTCTTTGGAGATTGGCAGCATATTGCGAAAGTGAGGCCGGAATAGAATACGGTGGAGCATCGTAGACATCGGTGTCAGGCGTACAACCGAGCCGCTCCACCGCACTCCTCCAGCCACATTTGAAGAATAAGTCCTTTGCTGCATCGCATTGGAGGGTGTAGGCGTCTTCAGCCTTCTTGAAGCCTCTTTTTTCGGCCTTCTTCATTCCGGCCTTAAGTTCGTTTATTTCGGTGTCTTTTTTCTTCTCAATTTTTGCCAAAAGGCGCAGATATTTGTCTTTTGCCTCACTGGCAACCTTTCGCTTTTCAGCTTCGACCGAATTAGCAAGCTCGGTCAGCCGACTATTCTCAGCACGCAGCTCGGCCAGATGTTTTTTGGCTTCCTCTAGCTCGGCCGACTTTGCTTCGGCCTCCGCCATGGCTTCCCTTGTACTTCGCCGAAGTTCCATGACCTTCCTGTGAGTAACTTGATTTTTCTGGATGGCCTGCAAAGGAGAAGTGACGTTAGCCGAACTGAAAGTTGGGAAAAAACTAGAAAGAAAGAGAGAAAGTCACTTACCAGGATCATGGACTTGGTCGAAGACCGGATGGACTTCAGCTCGGTGTTGAGCTGTTTGTAGTGGTGCTCCATGTCCTTGGGAAGGCACACACTCTTGGCTAAGTTGAAAGCCATCAGGTGGTCCTTCTCTGTCACAACCGAATCAGAGGCAGTGATATCTCGGTTGTTGAAGGTCAGTTCGGAGACCCATTTGGAGGAAGATGCAGTTCGGTCAGATTGCTCAGGCGGGGGGCTTGGTTGAATGCTTGGGGGAGGACTTGGTGGCAGGATGGTCTCATCTTCATCAGCAAGACGTGGCTCGGTTTGGTTAGTCCGGGCACGTTTGGTTGGGCGAGATGAGAGCGGCCGTTGGGATGGAAGGGCCACCACGGTCTCAGTGGTCTGGCCGGTTTGTGGTACGTTGGCTGGAGTTATTGCGGTTAGAAGGGCCTTTAGCCTATTCTTCTTTGCCATTTCTTGTTCGGCAGTAAGGGGCACAAGATTGATCTGGGGCAAGGATGGGTCCAGTTCTGGTGCCTCTTCAAGAAGAAAGTCGGTCACCTTCGCTTTTCGGCGACCGCTGTATCGGTAGGTCGGCTCAAAATTTAGAAGTTTTGCCCAACTTCTCTCCTTAACTCATAGTGCGGCGCGCAGAATACCAAGGTTTGGGTGGCCGTAATTTGATAGGAGATGGGCTTTATCTGCAAAAAAGAGGCAAACTGTTAGTTCGGTTCAGAAGAGAAAGCCGAAATAAAGAAAATATTGAATTGGAACTGAAGTATGTATACCAGGTACTCCTTTTTTTCCAATTTATTCTTCGGCCAGGAATCTGGGCTTGATGATCTTCGAAGTTCCCAGACACCCAGAAGAAGTCATCGTCATTTAGGTCTTTGTCCGGTGTATGTTTTATTATTTTCTCTCGGCCACGACGTATTCTTAAATAATAACACCAGCCTTCATCTTTGGATCCTAAGGAGTATTGATGGAATATTTCGGCTAAACCAAGGTTGAGACCGGTTTGGCGGTTTAGCGCGTCTATGCCCATTATTATATGGTAAGTGTTGGTGGATAGCTGGGTTGGACATAATCTGGTTTGTCTAAGGAATTCGCATATTAAAGGTTGGACTGGGAATCTGAGTCCGGTTTCTATTATTGATTGGATGGTAAAGGGGACAAAGCCTTCGTTGTCCCATGGGTCAACGTCTTGTTCGGCTAAGGTAAGATTTACATCGGCTGGAATGTTGTATTCTTTTCTGAATTCGGCTAGGCCTCCTGGGGTTTCTACAAGGAACCTATATTTCCCCATTTATTGTATAAGTTAAAAATAATTTAGCTCGGTTGAGAAGATGTGCTCAAAAGCTCGGTTGAGCGCGCAGAGGGAGTGCTTGGGCAACCTAAGTCTGCAAAGTGGAAAAACAAGGTTGTACAGGAAAGAAATACACCTTCTCGTATAATCCTGTTGATCAAGTCTGCGCTCCTCCGTGCGACGTCGTTCCACTACCTGAAAACACAAACGTGAGCTAGCCGGCGGGTGTGTGCCGGAAACCTCTCCGATGCCTAAGTCAGTTCACAAGACAAGTACGCAAAAGCTCTGTATTCAGGGAGCAAAATTGCATTACCTCTTCTTAGGTGACATTGGTGAGCTTTTATAGGTTTCGTGTGGCACAGTCCTAGTAGGACTCTTACTCTTCCATGTAGAGTCCTCCTAGGACTCACATTCCTAAAGGATAATGCTTATCCTTCAACACCCCCCTCACTGCTTAAACCAAGTGAGATGGTTTTACTAAGGCCGGACTTCAATGTGACCGAAGTAACCGTTAGTTCGGTCCATACTTTCCTTTCTCTTACCTTGGCCTTCCATATTTAGACCGAGCTATCCATAAGAGAGTTGAGCCGAACTAACGTCAGAACTGAGTCCTTCAGGACTTACCACACCTCGGTTTCCATACGCTTTAACCGAAGTAACTTACTGAAGACCGAACTACCACAACACACTTCTCAACCGAAGTAGGAACAAGGCCTCATGCGACCAGGCTAATCATCACGGTTGTGCGACCGGTCTAACTCCAACGCTACTTCTCCAAACCGGAGTAGCTTACATGGCCATTCTACTTGGCCCTTTGTACTGCGGCCCATAACGGCCCAAAACCCAGCTCGGCCCAATTTGTATATAAATTACTCTCTCAATTGCCCCTTAATTCCATCTGCAAAGCATAATTGGGATTACCTGTCAACCAGCCGAGCTACAGTCTTAACCTCTCCAGCCGGGCTAAAAACACCCGTTAGCCTTTCAGCCGAGCTAAGACCCTTTTCAGCCGAGCTGTGCACGCCCGGTCAAAACGTCTCTTCAGTTCGTAAAAACTGAATCGATTGTCCTTCCAATAACACGTGGCATGCTCTGATTGGCTCTCCACAGCTGTACAGCCGCCCTCGTACTTCGCAATTTTTGAACAGTTCCCGCCTTTCCTCTTTCACAAAACAGAAACCTTTCATTCTCATCTAATTAAACGCAATACTATTCACTTCATGTGCATTCTCTCTCTCTGTGCTTTTGCTTTCCCAATTCCTTCCAACTTCTGAGCTCGTGTTCTTACTGTTGTTTCCGCTCCCTCCTCCAATTCTTCCTCTTTACCAGGTAAGCATATGAATTTCTTCTTGTTTTCCCTTCATTTTCTGCTTTCGTTTTAATCTGTTGTATATTATGTTCGAAAGAGTGTTCTTTGCTATTAGTCTTGTATCGTTTCTGGAAAGAACATGCCTGTAGAACGCTAGAACTTCATGAATCTTCAAGTACTAACCATTAGAACAACTATTTGATCCAAGAAACACGTACAACCGAACTAGGAATTCGTTTTCGCTATACATAGATCCAGGCAGACTAAAACCGAACTAGAACTTGTGCAAAATAACAGTAGTTTGAATAGGTCACCACCTGATTCACATTAGCCGGAATAAAAACTCACCGAACTAGCAATGGTGCCCCAACCGAGCTAAGCCTTGGGGGCTAAGCCAGCTTTCTCAGTTTCTGAACCGAACCCAGAAAGCTGCCCCTTGATGCTTAACCGGAGTAACAAAAACCATAGGTAGAACCGAAATAACCAAGCATCTTGCGAACTGAGATAAGAACACACCTTTTAGAAACCGAGGTAGATCATGTAGTACCCCCTTTAGCCAAAGTAAGGCTTCCTTTCCTTGTTTTGTTTTTATAGCACAGTCGATGATCTGTGCTTAACACCTTGTTTTTCCACTTTGCAGACTTAGGTTGCCCAGGTACTTCCTCTCCGCGCTCAACCGAGCTCCCGAGCACCAATTCTCAGCCGAACTAATTTATTTATAAGTTATTCAATAAATGGGGAAGTACAGATTTTTGGTAGAAACCCTTGGCGGCTTAGCCGAATTCAGAAAAGGATTACAATATTCCAGCCGATGTAAACCTTACTTAGCCGAACAAGATGTTGACCCATGGGGCAACGAAGGTTTTGTTCCCTTTACCCTCCAATCAATAATAGAGACCGGACTTAGATTCCCAGTCCAACCCTTAATTTGTGAATTCTTAAGACAAACCAGACTATGCCCCACCCAGCTGTCCACCAATACATACCGAATAATAATGGGTATAGCCGCACTGAACCACCAAACCGGTCTGAACCTTGGTTTAGCCGAAATACTCCATCAATACTCCATAGGATCCAAGAACGAAGGCTGGTTATTACTTGAGAATACGCCGTGGCCGAGAAAAAATAATTAAGGATACACCGGACAAAGACCTGAATGACGATGACTTCTTCTGGGTGTCTGGGAACTTTGAGGACCTTCAAGCCCAGATTCCTGGCCGAAGAATAAATTGGAAATAAGGAGAGCCCGGTATACATGCTTCGGTTGCATTTCACATTTTTTTCTTTTTTCTCTATTTCGGCTTTCTACTCTGGACCGAACTAACATTAATTTTCTCTTTGCAGATAAAGCCCATCTCCTTTCAAACTATGGCTACCCCAACCTCGGCCTTCTGCGAGCCGCACTACGAGTAAAGGAGAGAGGTTGGGCAAAGCTTCTAAACTTCGAACCGACTTACCGATACTCCGGTCGCCGAAAAGCAAGGGTGACCGATTTCCTCCTCGAAGACGCACCAGAACCGGACCCTTCCTTGCCCCAGGTCAACCTTGTGCCCCTTACTGCCGAACAAGAAATGGCAAAGAAGAACAGGCTAAAGGCCCTGCTGACCGCAACAACACCAGCCGAGGTACCACAAACCGGTCGGACAACTGAGACCGTGGTAGCTCTTCCATCGCAACAACCATCCTCATCTCACCAACGCAAGCATGCCCGGACTAGCCAAACCGAGCCACGACTTGCTGATGAGGACGACACCGTTCTGCCGCCAAGCCTGCCTCCAAGTCCTCAACCAAACCTCCAACCGGAGCAATCTGACCGGACTACCACTTCCTCCAAATGGGCTCCTGTCCTCTCCTTCGACAACTGAGATATCATGCTGCAGATTCGGTGGTTGCTGAGAAGGACCACTTGATGGCTTTCAACCTGGCCAAAAGTGTGTGCCTTCCCAAGGATATGGAGCACCATTACAAACAGCTTAATACCGAGCTGAAATCAATTCGGTCTTCTATGAAGTCTATGATCCTGGTAAACAACTTTCTTCTTTCTATGTGAATTTTTTCCAACTTCGAGTCTGGTTAATCGTTACTTCTCCTTTGCAGGCCATTCAGAAAAACCAAGTCACACATAGGAAGGTGATGGAGCTGAGGAGAAACACCAGGGAGGCCATAGCGGATGCCGAAGCAAAGAGGGCCGAGCTGGAGGAGGCCAAAAAACAGATGGCCGAACTCCAGGCAGAAAATGATCGACTGACCGAAGTATCTAATTCGGTTGAAGCCGAAAAGAAGAAGATAGCTGCCGAGTCGAAAGACAAGTACCTGCGCCTCCTGGCCAGGATTGAGAAGAAGAAAGATGCCGAAATAAACGAACTCAAGGCCGGAATGAAGAAGGCCGAAAAAAGAGGCTTCAAGAAGGCTGAAGACGCCTACACCCTCCAGTGCGATGCAGCAAAGGACTTATTCTTCAAATGCGGCTGGAGGAGTGCGGTGGAGCGGCTCGGTTGTACGCCTGACACCGATGTCTACAATGCTCCACCGTATTCTATTCCGGCCTCGCTTGCGCAATATGCTGCCGATCTCCAAAGACAACTACTTGAGGGGTCCGGTGATTAAGAAGGTGATGACGATAATCAAACAGTTCGGTCTGAACCGGTCATTGAGGACCTAACTGACGAGCTACTAGCTGACAACACACAGCCAATAGGGACCGAGGTTCAAGCCGAAACCGAGCTCCCTGATCAAACCGTGCTCCCAGCTGACACCGGACTCCGGACAAATGACGATGCAGAATTCGATGCCGAGCTTGATGAACTCTTCCGTTAATTTTGTTGTCTTTCTTTTCTTTTGGATTTGAACTTTTGTGATCGGGCTGCGGCCCCCCAACTGTACTTGCTTGCACTTTTAATGAAAAAATATTCTTCAATTCTTATTTCGGTTTTGAGTATGTATGCTTGCACTTGTAAAATGAATTTTTCCATGAACTCATTTGCTCAACTGTGAACTCAGTTTGAATGCTTGCTTTCAAACTGCTACTTGAAATATTTCCGGGCCGATATACCGTATTCCGGTTTTAGCTATATAACTTACTAGCCAACCACTCTTTAGCCGAGATAATTACATCGGCTGAAGAGTACAAAGAGTTGGTTTAATCCAGCCAACCACTCTTCAGCCATACCCATGCTTCGGCTGAAGAGTACAGAGAGTTAGTTTAATCTAGCCAACCACTCTTCAGCCATACCCATACTTCGGCTGAAGAGTACAAAGAGTTGGTTTACCCGTACTTCGGCTGAAGAGTACAAAGAGTTGGTTTAATCCAGCCAACCACTCTTCAGCCATACCCATACTTCGGCTGAAGAGTACAGAGAGTTTGTTTCTTCAGCCATACCCATACTTTGGCTGAAGAGTACAAAGAGTTGGTTTAATCCAGCCAACCACTCTTCAGCCATACCCATACTTCGGCTGAAGAGTACAGAGAGTTTGTTTCTTCAGCCATACCCATACTTCGGCTGAAGAGTCCAGAGAGTTTGTTTAATCCAGCCAACCACTCTTCAGCCATACCCATACTTCGGCTGAAGAGTACAAAGAGTTGGTTTCTTCAGCCATACCCATACTTCGGCTAAAGAGTACAAAGAGTTGGTTTAATCCAGCCAACCACTCTTCAGCCATACCCATACTTTTCGGCTGAAGAGTACAAAGAGTTGGTTTAATCCAGCCAACCCCTCTTCAGCCTATACCCATACTTCGGCTGAAGAATACAGAGAGTTGGTTTAATCCAGCCAACCCCTCTTCAGCCTATACCCATACTTTGGCTGAAGAGTACAGAGTGTTGGTTTAATCCAGCCAACCTCTAAGTTGGTTTTTCCAGCCAACTTAGAATATAGCTTACACTGCACCTAACTCACCAAAACTATCTTTTACAGAAAAAACAACCATGCTGAAAAGAATTGACTTGTTTTATTGAGAAAGGAAAAAATTACACATGCTTGAAAGGAAAAAAGCTAAAAATAAAATAACTTAAGATTGGCAGTGTTCCATGGCCTTGGGATTGCTTTGCCGTCTTCCAAGTGGTATGCCCCTTTGCCTGCTAATCCGACCACTTTGTAAGGTCCTTCCCAATTCGGCCCCAACTTGCCATCTCCTGGAACCAGGGTGTTTCCCATCACTTTGCGAAGTACCCAATCGCCGATCTTGAACTGTCTTGGATGCACTGTTTTGTTGTACTTCCTAGACAACTCTTGTTGGTAGGAGGCGATGTGAACCAATGCTCTGTCTCTTCTTTCTTCCGCAAGATCAAGTTCTAATGCTATGGCTTCAGCGTTTAAGTCTGGATCAAAGTTTTCGCTCCGAATTGTGGGGAGGCCAACTTCTAATGGGATGACTGCTTCCATGCCATAAGCTAAGGAGAATGGAGTTTCTCCTGTTGATCGCCGAGGCGTGGTGCGGTAAGCCCATAAAACGTGAGGGAGCTCTTCCGCCCATTTGCCTTTAGCTTTCTCTAGTCTTTTCTTCAATCCATTCAAGACTACCTTGTTTGAAGCTTCTATCTGTCCATTCGCTTGGGGATATGCCGGTGTAGAATTGTAGAATTCTATCTTGTATTCCTCACAAAAGCCTCTGAAAATTTTTCCGTCGAACTGAGTACCGTTGTCTGAGATCAGTGCCTTCGGTATGCCAAAGCGAGTGATGATGTTTTGCCACACAAACTTCTTCACATCTTTTTCCTTGATTGATGCCAAGGCTTCTGCTTCCACCCACTTTGTGAAGTAGTCGGTTGCCGCAAGAAAGAACTTCCTGTTGCCTGGTGCTGTTGGGAGTGGTCCCACTATGTCTAAGCCCCACATTGTGAAAGGCCATGGACTAGTGAGAGGTAGAAGTTCTCTGGCAGGTTGGTGTATTTGATGCGCAAACTTCTGACACTTTTCGCATTTTTTGACATACTTCTCTGAATCCGCTTGCATGTATGGCCACCAATATCCTTGTGAGATAGCTCGGTATGCCAATGATCTTCCTCCTTGATGGCTGCCACATACCCCCTCATGTATTTCGAACAAGAATGTTTCTACCTTGCTGGGGTGAACACACTTTAAGTAAGGTCCTGAGAACGACTTCTTGTACAATGCCAAGGATGGAGAGAGCCAAAACCGCTGCGACTTTGCTCTTATTCTGTTGGCTTCTTTCTTTTCTTCCGGTAAGGTGCCGTCTTTTAAAAACAGGATGATAGGATCCATCCAGGAAGGGCCTAGATCGGCGCAACATACCTCTTCTGCTTCTGGATCTTCAATGCTTGGTCTAGGCAGGTAGTCGATCAGTAGTGGATGAGGGATGGAGGTATCTGCCATCGAGGCGAAGCCTGCTAGTTCGTCTGCTTTGCTGTTTTCCTCCCTGCTGATCTGTTCTATCCTCACCACTTTAAACTTCTTGATTTCGGTTCTGATTAGCTCTTGGTACTTAGCCATTCTGTCATCCTTTGCTTCATAGTCGCCAGATATTTGGTTTACCACCAGCTGTGAGTCGCTGTAAACCATTAGCTCGGTGGCCTTCATGTAGAATGCTGATTTGAGACCTGCAAGAAGCGCTTCATACTCTGCTTCGTTGTTTGATGCTGGGAAGCCAAGGTTGATTGCCTGCTCCACTACTAGGCCGTCTGGAGAGATGAGGACTATGCCAAGTCCTGCTCCATATCGGTTGGATGCTCCATCCACGAAGAGTTTCCACATCTCTCCAACGAACAACTTCCAGCAGGTGGAGGGATCAGAGGATGCCTTAGGATCTTCTGTGTTGCCGGTGTCTGATTGTACCAAGTCCATGCTTGCTGTCTGCCCCTTACAATCTGATTGTTCCAAGTCTTTATTTGTTGGTGAGTCCTGACTTGGTATAGTATGGTTCACTTCTTCCTTCCTTTCTTTACTCTGGTCTGCCTTGGGGCCTGACTGAGTAACCTGTACTAGGGGTTGCGTTATTCCGACGTCAACTTTTATCCCTAGGTCGGTTGTTTCAGTTAGGTCGACTGGGCAGATATGATGACTTCCAGGAGTGAACTCTGCGACAAAATATACCAATGCTTGAGCTTTTATTGCGGTTCTGGGTTGGAACTTGATGTCATATTGTCCCAACTCTACTGCCCACTTCAGAATTCGCCCAGAGAAGTTCGCCCTTTCAAACAAAGCCTTTAGTGGGAAGGTTGTGAGGACAACAATGGTGTGAGCGTGAAAGTAGTGCGATAGTTTCCTTGAGGCCATCATCAAGGCCAATGCCAGTTTCTCCAGTGGCAAGTACCTTGTTTCGGCGCCTAGTAATGTCTTGCTGACATAGTAGATGGGTAGATGTTGGGTTCCTTCTGCACGGACCAACACTGCGCTGACTGCGTGCTGCGATACTGCCAGATATAAGTAGAGTTCTTCTCCAGGGATTGGTGTTACAAGTAGTGGTGGAGAAGACATGTATTCCTTCAAGCTTTCCAGAGCTCGGTCACATTCTTCGTCCCACTCAAACTTGGCCTTGAGGGCGTGAAAAAATGGTCGTAGCCTGTCTGACGATCGGCTAATGAACCGATTGAGCGCGGCTGCCATGCCGGTGAGATGCTGTACTTCTTTGACTGAGTTTGGTCTCTCCAGATCCTGAATTGCCTTGATCTGAGAAGGGTCTGCTTCTATACCTCGGTTGGTCACCAAGAAGCCTAAGAATTTGCCTGATCCTACTCCGAATGCACACTTCGACGCGTTGAGGCGTAACTTATGCTTCTTCAGGATCTCAAACATCTCACTTAGGTCCTTGAGGTGGTCATTTTCATCTTTGCTCTTGATCACCATATCGTCGATGTAAGCCTCCATTGTTCTGCCTAACAACGGCTCAAACATCTTGGTGACCATTCTCTGGAATGTCGCCCCTGCGTTCTTTAGGCCAAAGGGCATGACCTTGTAACAGTATAGTCCTCTTGGAGTGATGAAAGATGTGACCTCCTGGTCCGGTTCATGCATTGCGATCTGGTGGTAGCCTCTGTATGCATCCAGGAAGCTAAGTCGGTTGTGCCCCGCCGTCAGGTCTACCAGTTGATCAATTCGTGGTAGAGGAAAGCTATCTTTAGGGCATGCTTTGTTGACAGTTTTATAGTCGACACAGACGCGCCACTTGCCATTCTTCTTTGGTACTACGACTGTGTTGGAGATCCATCTGGGGTAGTGCACCTCTCTGATTGCCCCTGCTTCCAACAAGTTTCCCACCTCTTCTGCCACTATTTCGGCGTGGTGGAGTGCCGATCTACGGGTGCGCTGAATGATTGGTCTGGCAGATGGGTGGACATTGAGTTGGTGACAGATGAAGTTGGGATCAATGCCTGGCATGTCGTATGGAGTCCAGGCAAACACTTCGATGTTAGAGGTCAAAAATTCCAAGACCTCTAACCTTTCAGCGCTGGACAACGACGAACCGAGCAAAAAGAACTTATCCGGGTTCTTTTCATCTATTCTGACTTCCACCAAGTCTTCCACCGCTTTCTGGCTTGCTGCTTTGCCGACGTCTGCGAATAGTTCATTACTCTCAGGTTCTTCCACCGAATGAACATACCCCTTCGCAGCGCGGCTTCCGTTCACCGTGACAAAACATTGCTTGGACATGATTTGATCTCCATAGACTTCCTCTATTACTCCGGTGTCGTTTGGGAACCGCATCACTTGGTGGTAAGATGACGCTACCGAGCGCATGGCATGCAGCCATGTTCTGCCCAAGATGATGTTGTAAGTGGAGGGGACTTTCAATACCCAGAACTCCACTTGCTTCGTCACACTCCCTGCTCGGACTGGAAGGATGATCTTGCCGACTAGCCATTCTGGCATTGAGTTAAATCTAATCAGGGGTGACACTGCTGGTGCTAAGTCTTTGTCTTGCAGCTTCAATTGTTTGAACGTCTCATAGTACATGATTTCGCATGAACTACCCTGGTCAATCAGAATCCGCTTGACGTCAAAATCCTTGACTCAGAGAGTGACGACCAAGGCATCATTGTGAGGGCAATATATTCTGTCCAAGTCTTTATCCGAAAAAGACATAACATTTGTGACCTCTGTCCTCCCCTTCTTGACGACAGGTTGGGCACTTAATATCTCCCTTAAGTGCTCAGCCTTCTTGATCGAACCTCTGAGCTCACATACACGCTCAGGTTCGAAGACTCCATGTATCACATTGATAATGCCTTGAGGTGGAGCGTCGATTGGCATTCCATTGGGGTTATTATGGTCCTGGGGGGCTGGCTGTGCCCCGACTTCAATGTATTTGTCTAAGTGGCCTGCCGCCACCAACTCCTCCAAGTGCTGCCTCAATGGGGTGCAGTTCTCAGTGCGGTGCCCTTTTTCTTTGTGGAAGGTGCACCGTGATCTGTCGTCGTAGTCCTTCTGAGCTTCGCCTAACTTGGCTGGCCACTTGACGAAAGGCTCGTCGCGAATCTCACTAAGTATTCGGTAGATCGGTTTCTTGAAGACCGTGGTAATGGCAGTGCGGATTCTCAACCATCTTTTGTCCTGGTCTTCTCCGTTGTCGCGTCTGCCACGCCCGTTTCTGTTCGGCCGATCTACCGCATTGACCTTTGCTGAGGCCTTCTTTTCTGGTACTGCGGTTGTGCTAGACTTTGCTTTAGCACGGGCGCCGTCCTCTTCCACCCTGATGTGCTGATGCACTCTTTCCATCAGGGCCTCCATGGTGAGGGGTGGCGTCATGGTGATAGAATCCCTTAGTCTGTTCCCGACTGGGAGTCCTCTCTTGTATTGCGCGATGGCGAGATTGGTTGGGCAATCCCCAATCTGATTGAATGTCTCCCAGTAGCGACTGTTGTATGACCTTAGGGTCTCTTTGTCGCCCATGTCGATGGAGAGTAGCTGATCGATCTCCACCGGGGTCTTAGTGTTCGTTCGGAACCTTGTGACGAACGCCTCCGCCAATTAAGCCCAGGAGGCTATGCTGCCTTCTGAGAGTTTCTCAAACCAAGTAAGGCCCAGGTCTCCAAGGCTTGAAGGGAATAGGATGCACATCAAGGCCTCATTCCGCCGGTATACAGCCATGACCTGGCGAAAGTGGCTCAAGTGCGAGTAGGGGTCCGTCTTCCCCTCGTATGTATTGAATTTGGGCTGAAGGAAGCCTGATGGTAGGGGCGCGTTCTCTATTGCTGGGACGAATGGTGAGGTCTACAGCCTCGCCAATGCCTTATCCGCTGGTTCGTAGGCCGGGCGCGGTAGTGGCATTCCAACCTCGACGCTTCCATGCGCCCGAGGAGCCAACCGCTGTAAGGCAGAAACTCTATGTGGATCACGTGCCCTGGCGTCTTCCCTGCATCGTGCCTTTTCATCTAGCACGGTTCGTAGGTCAGACGATCTGGGCAACTCGGTCTGTCTGGACCTTGTTTGGTGCGTATGTGAGGGCCAATAAGTGCTTCCTTCTGTGTAAGACCTTTCAGATCTCGTCCTCTCAGACCTGGAGTGACGAGTCCTGGAAGATCTGGCCTGCGTGTCGCCTGTCCTGAGGCTTCTGTTTTCTGCTTGGGAGGGCGTAGAATTTCTACTACGACCCTCTGAGTGGCGAGGGGGCGTCTTGTTGTTGCGCCCCTCTCCTGTCGCCACTTCTTTTCCTTTCATCTGGCGTTTTAGAGATTCCATGTCCGCCGCCATCCGCCGTATCAACTCGTCTTGTTCCCTGACGCGATCCTCCAAAGTTTGAGGATCAACCCTGCGCCTTTGTCTTTCTGGGCTTTGCGAACGAGAGGGATGAGGGCTGTTATTCCTCCTTCTACCCCTGACATCCCTCCTGGAATCTTGTCGTTGCTCCAAGTCCGCCATAGGAGGGATCAAAGGTAGTCCTTCGCGTCTTGCACCTCCCTGTGGTGTTTGTCCGTCGATGGCGGACTGCGATACATCTTCGTTGTGCGCCATTGATTCTTCAGAGAAAAAAGCTTGATCAAGAGGTTGTTCTTGTCTGTTCTTTCCACAGACGGCGCCAATTGTACGGGAAAGAAATACACCTTCTCGTATAATCCTGTTGATCAAGTCTGCGCTCCTCCGTGCGACGTCGTTCCACTACCTGAAAACACAAACGTGAGCTAGCCGGCGGGTGTGTGCCGGAAACCTCTCCGATGCCTAAGTCAGTTCACAAGACAAGTACGCAAAAGCTCTGTATTCAGGGAGCAAAATTGCATTACCTCTTCTTAGGTGACATTGGTGAGCTTTTATAGGTTTCGTGTGGCACAGTCCTAGTAGGACTCTTACTCTTCCATGTAGAGTCCTCCTAGGACTCACATTCCTAAAGGATAATGCTTATCCTTCAACACCCCCCTCACTGCTTAAACCAAGTGAGATGGTTTTACTAAGGCCGGGCTTCAATGTGACCGAAATAACCGTTAGTTCGGTCCATACTTTCCTTTCTCTTACCTCGGCCTTCCATATTTAGACTGAGCTATCCATAAGAGAGTTGAGCCGAACTAACGTCAGAACCGAGTCCTTCAGGACTTACCACACCTCGGTTTCCATACGCTTTAACCGAAGTAACTTACTGAAGACCGAACTACCACAACACACTTCTCAACCGAAGTAGGAACAAGGCCTCATGCGATCGGGCTAATCATCACGGTTGTGCGACCGGTCTAATTCCAACGCTACTTCTCCAAACCGGAGTAGCTTACATGGCCATTCTACTTGGCCCTTTGTACTGCGGCCCATAACGGCCCAAAACCCAGCTCGGCCCAATTTGTATATAAATTACCCTCTCGATGTGCTCAAAAGATCGGTTGAGCGCGCAGAGGGAGTGCTTGGGCAACCTAAGTCTACAAAGTGGAAAAACAAGGTGTTAAGCACAGATCATTGACCGTGCTACAAAAACAAAACAAGGAAAAGAAGCCTTACTTCGGCTAAATAGGGTGCTACAGGATCTACCTCGGTTTAGCAAGTTGCTTGTTATCTCAGCTCGGCAGTATGATTGGTTATCTCGGTTCCACCTATGGGTTTTGTTACTCTGGTTTTGCTTTAAGGGGCAGCTTTCTGAGTCCGGTTTAGAAACTAAGAAAGCTAGCTTAGCCCCAAAGCTTAGTCCGGTTGAGGGCCAAGACTGCTAGTTCGGTGCGTTTTTATTTCGGCTAGTGTGAATCAGTTGGTGGCCTATTGAAACTACTGTGATGTGTACAAGTTCTAGTTCGGTTCCAATTTACCTAAATCTTTATATAAGCAAAAACAGTTTCCTAGTTCGGTTGAACGTGTTTGCGGATCAAACAGGTGTTCTACTAACTATTTCTTGAAGTTCCTAAAGTTCTTGTGAAGTTTTTTCCAGAAACTACACGAAACTAAGCATAGAGAGTGTTTTGCAAAAACATATGAAACATAATACAGAAAATAAAGGAAAACAAGAATGGATTCATGTGCTTAGAAGTTGGAAGAAGTTGGGAAAGCAGAAGAACAATGGAGGCCCAGAGAGAGGATATTTTGGTGAAATGATTCAGAGAGAGGGTTTGTTTGTTTTGTGGAAAGAGAAGGGGCAAAAGGCGGGAACTGTTCAAAAGGTGAGAAATACGGAGAACGGCGTGACAGCTGTACTGGCCAACCAGAGCATGCCACGTGTCATTGGAAGGATAATCGATTCAGTTTCTGCAACTGAAAAGACGTTTTGACGGGCGTGTGCAGCTCGGCTTGAGTGTAGCTCGGCTGGAAAAGCAAGTGTTTTAGCTCGGCTGGAGTGGCTAATGGGTTTTTTTAGCTCGGCTGGAGAGGTTTAAAACTGTAAGGTAATCCCTATCATGCTTTGCAGATGGAATTAAGGGGCAATTGATAGGGTAATTTATATGGATATAATTGGGCCGAGCTGGGTAGTAGCCGTTATGGGCCACAGTACTAAAGGCCGAAGTAATATGGCCGTGTAAGTTACTCCGGTCGTGTGGGCGCTTCGGAGTTAGTCCGGTCCCAAGCCTGGAAAGTTAGTCCGGTCCAAGATTGAAGTTATATCGGTTTTGGCGTTGGACTGGTTAGTACATGTTAGCTCGGTCGAAGCCAAACCATGGGCTGTACATGAGAAGCCGAAGTAAGAACAGTAAAGGATGAGCCGGACTAAGGATAGCTCGGCCTGTTCTGCGGCTGAGCATAGTCATGTTTTAGCTCGGTTGTATGGTAGTTCGGCCATGACAAAACCATCTCACTTGGTTTAAGCAGTGAGGGGGGTGTTGAAGGATAAGCACTATCTTTCAGGAGTATGAATCCTAGGAGGACTCTACGTGGAGGAGTAAGAGTCCTACTAGGATTGTGTCACACGAAACTATAAAAGCTCACCAATATCACCTATGAAGAGGTAATGCAACTTTGCTCCCTGAATACATAGAGCTTTTGCCTATTTGTCTTGTTGACTGACTTAGGCATCGGAGAGGTTTCCGGCACACACCCGCCGGCTAGCTCACGTTTGCGTTTTTCAGGTAGTGGAACGACGTCGTACGGAGGAGCGCAGACTTGATCAACAGATTATACGAGAAGGTGTATCTCTTTCCCGTACAATATATATGTTTTAAAATTGGCTTAAGCTCATGTTATGAACTCAAGAAAAATCAGCCAAAGAGTGTGTAGAGGGAGAGAGAGAGAGAGAGAGAGAGAGAGAGACGGTTCTAGAGAGAGAGACCACACAGATAGAGATTTGAGCTCAAACCTTGAAGATTTAAAGAGTTAGGCTCAAAGACTAGTCCAATTAAGAAGATTGAAGCTTTTAGGTGAGCAATTAAACTCTAAATTATGAGTTAAGTTCATAAAAGTGTGAATTCAATGTATATATGGAGCTAAATATATAAATTGAGCTAAGTTTAATAAATTGAGATTATTAGGTGCATGCATATAATAATTGACCATAATTTTGCATATTTGAATGTGTATGCATGTTAATCATGTTGTATTAAGGGTTGTTTGGCACATGCATGTAATAATTTTCATGTATTGAAACTTAATTTGAAGCCTTGAAGCTTGTCCATGCAAGATACAAAACATAGAATGTATATAGATGTAGTTTCTGGTTTGAAATTTGTTAAAATCATGGAATTTTGAACTATGGTTGAAGTTATCTTCAAGTATATGAATTTGGGAGTATTCTTGCATAAATTGAGTGAGTTTAGCATGAAAATTGAACTTTGAATGTGTATTTGAAGCTCAAACAGAATTCTGAAAATTCTAGAATTTGACCTGTCCGCTCGGCAAAGAAAGTCTCACTCAAGCGTGAAAATTAAGCTCCTAGAAGTTTTGTAGAGATTTGAACAATGGCTCGAGCAGCAAACCTTGCGCTCGAGCGAATTTTTGTTTTGTTAGGCTCCTCACTTGAGCGTCAGAAGTCTCGCTCGAGCTTAAAATTCAGGTAACCAGTACTTTATAGAGTTTACAAACACTCAAGCAACCAAAACTACGCTCGAGCGGAGAGCTCTGTTTCAAAAATTTTTAAAAGTTATTTTATGTTCCGTTTTCCGTTCTTTTCATTTCTAAGCACTCTTAGGTATGCATTGAACATTGTAAATGAACTAACAAAGCAAGGAAAGAGGCCTAAGAGAAATAAATAAGTTAAGAATGATTGAATTGTTTGTGACCCGATGTGTTATAAAATGTGTAGGGTCAAGCACGAAGACAAAATCCAGTGACAGAACACTATGAGTAATATCTTAGTAAAGATATTTTTAAGTATGCTACTTTCCAAATGCCACTTCTGCTCTATAAGTTTCGTGGATTTGTTGATTTGCATTGTGTCCAATGTTTGTATAAGGCCTTACGAAGAATATGCATTGGGCCTAAGGCCGTTTGATATAAATATGATTATGATTATGATCACGAATATAAGATGCGTATAAATATGAATATAAATGAATGAATTGGGCCCGAGGCCGTTTGATATGTTTGTGCCTGAGGCCGTTTGTTATATTTGATAAGAATATGAACGGGCCTAAAGCCGTTTGATGTGTTTGACAAGCATATTTCCTACTAGAGAATTTCATTCATATACCTCTTTACTTTGGTGTTATTCACTGGGCTTTCGCTTACTCTTATGTATATGTATATAGGTGAGTAGAGAGATGTCCAACCTCAGCCTCAGTGAAGCATGTAAGAGAAGTCCAAGTTTTGTGGAGTCAACCTGGATGTCTTACCATGAGACACTGTTTTTGTTCTTTTGTTTTACTTTTTGCTATCTTGGCGGATTCATTGGCTCACCTATGTATATAAACCTTCTGTTTGGCTGGCTATATGTTTGTATGATCCTGAATGTACAAGATGTTTATTTTGGTTCATGGTGTGAGTTATTATTATAGATATGGAAATGTTTTTGACATGCTACATAAGCACAGCTCATTGGACAAAAATTTTAAGTCTGCTTCTGTTTTGGCCCCTTATTATTATTATTATTATTATATGTGTTTGATTTTGTTTGAGGCCGTATGTAATCTTATGATTACTGGCCGGCTATGACCTTAATCTACAGGGATGGGTTCGGGTTATGACAGCCTCTCTATTGCTTATATATATTTTTCCTAAAAAATTTAAGAATATACTTATCTAGGCATTGGTGTACCCATATTGAAAGAACATGGAAAAGAGATGGGGAAAGAGTTTCGTGAATGTTTTCATTGAAAGCTAGAAAAAGAGTGAAAGTGGGAGAGATAGTGCATTAAAGACAAAGGTATTAGTATTACCCATACTGAATGAACATGGAATAGAGATGAGGAAAATGTTTGTGAATGTTCTTATTAAGAGAGAAGGAGTGTAAAAATGGCTCGAGGACTGTGGGCAGCTTGAAGTCCGCTCACGGCCTTGGGTAAGTCTGGCTCGATTAGGCGCCCAGGCCCGAGCCTAGCCTGAGACCCTAGGCCTGGGCCTGGGCCATCACTTTGAAGCCTAACCTAGCCCGTAGCTCGACCCATTGGCTCGCTCTAGGCCATTCAAAGCCTTGTCCGAGGCCCGGCCCGCCTGGCCTACCTGAGGCCCAGTGTCATTTTTGGTGAAAAAAATAAAATTTTGGTAAAAAAAATATTCAAGCCTGGCTCAGGTCCATCGGCCACGCCCAAGGCTTGGCCCGCCGACCAGCCGGTCAGGCCAAGGCTGGGCTTGGCCTAATTTTCTAACCTGTGGGGCGATTCAACCTGAATTTTGATAGGAGTCCGCGAGGCCGGAGCCCAGGCTCGAGTGAGTTGGGCTGGGCCAAATTTACACCTCTAGAGAAAATACATAGAAGTGAGAAAAATGGCCAAATGCTGGGAAAAAGTTAGGAAAAAAACAGGCGGTGGTCGAGTAAATAGTAGATATAATAGTAATATGGGCGAATTACACTAACCGTCCCTATAGTTTGGGACTCGTGTCACTTTGGTTCTTAACTTTTCAATTGTGACACATTTGACCCTGAATTTTGAATCTCGTTCCAAATAAGGACAATTAAAGATATCATTGCTCAATTTTAAGGACAAAATCGTCAATTTGATAAAATATAAACTACTTTGACAAAAATAAATATCAAAAAATATTTTTGAATTTTCAAAAAGTATTTCTATCTGCTAAAGATAAAATTATGTAAAATTGATAAATCTTTTAGATATTTATTTATTTTACCAAATTAATTTTTATTATGTGTTTGGATGATAATCATGTAATGGGTGCACCGTAATTGGACCGTGAAAAGCCTAATAACCACTCATTACATGATCATTATCCAAATATATAAAAAAAAATTAATTTGGTAAAATAAATAAATAAATAAATGTCTAAAAGATTTATTAATTTTACATAATTTTATCTTTGGTGGGTAAAAATTGTTTTTTAAAATTCAAAAATAATTTTTTTTAATATTTATTTTTGTCAAATTAGCTTATATTATATCAAATTGATGACTTTGCACTTGAAATTGAGCAATGATATCTTCAATTGTCTTTATTTGAAACAAAATTCAAAATTTATGGTCAAATGTGTCACAATTGAACAGTTAGAGACCAAAGTGACACAAGACCCAAACTATAGGGACGGTTAGTGTAATTCATCCTAATAATATTGTATAGTGATATTATTATTTAATGAATATTTTTTATTTGTAGAAAATCATAACATTATTGAATTTGTAGAAGATAATAATTACCTGTTTAATGTATTTATAATTTTTTATTAACTTGTAACGCCATGTAAAGTGATATCTTCATTATATTTAATATATATATATTTATAGTAATAACAGAGAGAGGGGTTAACGTTTTGATTTTTTTATTATAACCTCTAGAGTGGCCATGTGAGTCGAACATACTAATCTTTTGTCACAGAAAATTTCACATACATTTTCAATTGCTACAACAATTAATTAAACACATATATCAAAATTTAAAGGATAAATTTCTTTCAATCAAAACTACAGTAGAGCAAATGACAACATACATTCGCACGAGTTGAGATCCTCTCATTGAACTCTCTCTTTGCATCCCTACTTGCAATAGTAGAGATGCACTTTGAGTTAATTTAATGGTTCAAATTTGACTATTTAAAAATAAAAAAATAATAAAACAAATTCAAATTTGCTTTTTCCTCCTAAATTTGAGCTATTGGATCAACTTAAAGTGCATCTCTATCATTACAAGTAGGGAGGTAAGGAGAGAGCACAAGGAAAGGATCTCAACTCCATTCGCACACTCAAGCCCAATACTTTGGGCCCTCTTTTTTGGAAGGCTCCAAATTTCAATTCTCTCCATTCAAGACTAACGGGCTCACTACAGGAAATGATATTTTTGACAATCAAATTTGGCGATTAAAAACAATTTAGTCGTCAAAAGTTGTGAAATTGGCAACCAAAAATTATATTAGTAGGCTAAAGTACAAGATTTAGCTACTAAAGTTTTTTTTGTCAGTGTATACTAATTATTGGTGACTAAAACAAATTTAGTAGCTAAAAATGACACAATTGGAAACTAAAATATTTTTTAGTTGCTAAAAATGGCACAATTGCCGACTAACACAATTTTTTGTCGCCAAAAATGTCACAATTGGTGACTAAAAAATATTTTAGTTGTTGTCTAGTTAGTTTTGGTTACTAAAATTATTTAGAGGCTAAATAAAAAACAAAAATTTTTGGTCACCAAAATTTTTTTTTAGTGACTTCTAGTCGCCAAAGAACTTAAAAATTACCCAATAGGCGACTAAAAAAAATCTTTTCCCTAAATGTACAATCTTTAGTTACTAAAAATAATCTAGTCAGTATTAATTTACTTTTAGTGACTAAATTTTAGTCGGCAATTGTAATTAAAAATTTTAAAAATTGGACTTCAGATTTTTGAGGGAAAATCAATTGGCGACTAATGTATTTAGTCGAAAAAAAGGCCTTTATTTATTATTGGCGGCTAAAAAAGTTAGTCGGAAAAGAAAATAAACTAGGGTTTAAAAATACATTTGTTTGTCTCTCACTCTGTGACTCTGTCTCTTTTTCTCTCACGCCTCGGCCCTCCTCTGGCTCTCTCTCTCTTTCGCTTTTGTCTCCATCGTTGTCAGGTATAGGAGCATCATCGCCATCGCACACAAGCACCACCGTCAATCGACAATTGAAGCATTACCATAGGTATGTCCTCTCTATTTTGCCCTCTCTCTGTCTTTTAGTCTCTCTTTCCTTAATTTCAGCCTCTAGGGCTTTCTTTTTCCATTTGCATACCTTCACACAAACCCAACCCCAAATCGACCCACGTTAAGGTTGAGGCATCTGTTCATTCATTGTCCTTCGATATGGAGGATATGGGTTGAATTACTAGAATGGTGGAATGTTTGCTGGGTTACACTAGAATCTTTTTTCAAATTTGTCACACTAGGGTCTTGGGTTTAAATTTTGGAAGCTATAAAAGAAGATGTGGAGGCCATGGTTTGGTCTCTTTTGCTCACCATGTGTTTGACGAAATGTTCAAATGAAACTGGACAATGCTCACGTGTTTGACATCTATTTATGAGCTTTGGTAGTGCCCAGATTGAATTTAATTAATTTTTTTAATTACCTGTTCATGAGCTGTTATTAGGTGCAATTTCAGTTTGAGATTGAATTTTAGTTTTTTCTTTTAGTTTCATGAGCTGTTATTAGGTACAATGCTTATGGGATTGAATTTCAATTTTTTTCAGTTTGAGATTGAATTTTAGTTTTTTTTTTTAATTACCTGTTCATGAGCTGTTTTTAGTTGTTATTAGGTGCAATTTTAGATGATAAAATAACATGCCAATGGTTCTTCACTGCATTGTCAGTTCTTCCTGGGAAAAGCCTAGCAATCATAGCCCACTTGTTTCTATACAGCCTATAAGCAACCATTAGTCTCTCTTCTTCCTCTTCACTAAAAGCTTTTCTGTTGATCCTTGGGTCCAATTGGTTGAACCATCTCAGCCTACAACTCTTACCTTCACATTCACCCACCATATCACACAAAAACACCCCAAATAAGTGTAAATTAAATGAACCAATGGCTTCATTGAAGCTGGCATTTAGATCAATGGCTTCATTGAAGTGTAATGAAGCCATACACCTCTTCATTGTTCTCTCCAAACCCATCACTGCAATGATATCATATGGTATTGCCGATACCAGCACATATCCTGATACCGTTATCTAAGACCATGATTGTAACTCCTTTTAGAAACCACCACATTATAGAGTGAACAATGTAAATCTTTATGTTGTCGTGTGCTTGATTTAGAATCTTACTGTTTGTGTTTCATATATCTCACTGTCTCTAGTTAGGTGTATCAATTCCAAGGACTATGTTCTAAGCCTCCTATTACATAGTGCAACTAAATATGGTTTATCTTAATCTTTAGATATCCCAAAAGCTAATAAAATAGAAGCCATTTAAATTAAGCAAGTTTTTTAGTATATATCTGGCCGTTTTTAATTTCATTGACGACATAAATTTTTTCTACATGTGTTTATTCTGATTAGCATCTGGCATTTTTTAAAGCTTCTATATTTGTAGAAATCGAAAGTATCTGTATATTAATGAATTACATTGTGTGTTTCTGACTTTCTATTTTTAAAGAAAACATTGTTCAAATAGTCCTTTTAATTGAGCTTAGTTTACCATAAAACTTGCAACAGAGTGTGACCAACCAGTTTTCTCAGGTTGCTCAAAATGAATGATGCTCATTTTTTGGAAATGTGTCACTTGGGCCTTCTGTATCATTGTCTGAGCTCAAGGAGATGTATCATGTGGTAAGATGCCAACTCTAGATGAGATCTTGTGTTGATTTGTATTAATTGATCACAAGTAGTTTTGTTATTTGATGAATATGTGTTTTGCTGACCAGGTTGTGCTTGCCTATGGTGCTGAAAGCGATAGAGTTCTTGGTATCCCTGGAGAAGTATGTATAGAATTTTTGGTTTTGTTTCTGTTTCTCGTTTGAGAACAGGCTATTTTAGTTACTTTTTGACTTTTTGGCTAAAATATGAGGTAAAAAAAATTAGTATGTTTGGAGTGACTTTTTGGCTTTTTACGGAAAGATGTGCAAAAAGTAGAGAGAAAAAAGAATTTTTGACTTTTTGGTATAAGTTATAGGCTTTTCGATTTTTTTTAGTAACTTTTTGACTTTTTGGCTAAAATGTTAACTTACCAAACGAGGCCAGTCATCTATACAATCGATATGCATAATTGTGTTGATGGAAGACTTTGTGGCCTTGTATCTTTAAACTGGTGATAGTCAAATACTTCAAAGGCAGTTGTAGTCTCTGTTGTTTATGTCTTTCTTATTGGTTTTCTTTATAGGATTTGGCAGGGATACACTCGGCTAGAGAATTTGTTTAATGGTATAATGGGCACCCTGACTGCCAATATTTGGCTCCAGACTTAGAGAGTACTGATACAGCTGTTATTCTTGGTCAGGTATCTTATTATTTCTCTCTTTCTTTCTTTTTTTTTTTTTCTTTGTGAATTTTTAGGAAGACAAATTATAAGATCTTGTGCAGAACAGGTGTTTTGAATTTACACTTCAATGAAGCCATAGATCTCTTCATTGAAGCTGGCATTTAGATCAATGGATTCATTGTTCTCTCCAAACCCATCACTGCAATCACAACCATTCCCTTCACCAACATCAATTTTAACCAAGAGCATTACTAGACATCACAAAAGAAGGTTTTTAAGTGTTTGATGATGCGTCTAAAGATGGTTAAGTTTGCTAGTTTAAGATGGAATTTCTATGACTTCTACTTCTCATTTGTGCAATGTCTGCTGAAGAATTCAAGGATGCTGCAAAAGATGGTTATCAAGGTAACAGAAGGAACATATTACTATTGGCGTGGTATATATAGATTACCAATGGATATTTCTTTTTTGTGTACAGAGGACATCTTTTTTGTATGATTCTCTGTTTGTATGGAATTATTATTTTGGGTTGGATTATATTTGGTTTGTGTAGAATTTGATGTTAAAAGACCAAATTTTTGTATGGTTGAAACGAAATAGAAATAGGTATATGTATTGTTTTGTTTATATACAGGGTGCAGGTTGCACGAAATAAATACAGGTTGTGGAAAAATTAATTATAATAAAAAAACACTAAATAAAGTTTTTGACGACTAAATGTTTAGTAGCCAAAAAAAAAAAAAGTGAAATTGTTGGTGATTAACCAGTTGGTAGCCAAAAAGGAAATCAATATTTTTAGCGACTAAATATTTGGTAGCCAGAAATAATCCAAAGATTTTTAGCGATTAAAAATTTAGTAGCCAAAACTATATGAGACTTTAAGTGACTAAATAGCTTAGTAGGCAAAAACGAGACGAAAAATAAATTTTTTTGGTGACTAAATATTTAGTAGCCAAAAATAAATGAGACTTTGGGCGACTAAACAGTTAGTAGCAAAAGATAAAATAAAATGAAAAATAATTTTTTTGGCAACTAAATTCTTTGGTCCCTGAAAGTAGTAATATTGTAACCAAAACTTATCTGTGACTAAAAGTTTTAGTTGCTAAAAAGTAAAATTAATTTTATTTGAACACTTTTCGCGACTAAATATTTAGTCGCCAAAAAATAACCTTTGCCGACTAACCAAAGTTTAGTAGCCAAACATTCATTTTCGGCGACTAATATTTTAGTCGCCAAAAGATAACCTTTGCCGACTAACCAAAGTTTAGTAGCCAAACATTCACTTTCGGCGACCAAACATAGTTTAGTCGCCGACCTTTGCGACAAAAAAATTTAGTCGCTAATTAGTTTTAGTGACCAAACATGGGGCATTTGGCAACCAATATTTTAGTCGCCAAAAGTGTCATTTCTTGTAATGGCTATTTGATTCATGAATTTAGACAGAAATTTAAAAACAAAAAATATATATACGTAAAATTAGATAAAATATAAATATACTAGTGTATACTCGTGTCTGAAGGCATGATGCAATTAATGATGAGATTAAAATATAAATTAAATTAAAATGTAATTTATCAAATTCATTGCTAAAAATTTGAGGTCAAAATATAAATACAGACCTAGTTTTGACTTTCAAATGAATTTTGTAAAATTAACCATATAAAAATGCCCCCAACAAAATTATAGTAAAAACTGAAAAAAAAAAAAAATTTATTGTAAGAATATGTCTCGTGGGCTTTGTCACCGAGGTGGATAAAAAAGTTCTTTTAAAAAAAAAAAAAAAACTCTTTTTTTAGTCTTTAAACAAATCACACCACCCTCATATCTCTCTTCTCTCTCTCACTTACCTTGTGAAAAGATTACATTTTAATAGAACCCAATTATTTTTTGAGTTCAAATTTATCTAACCCCAAAAAAACATTTTCCATAAAAACAACATTTCCACATAACCACTTTTTTTTTTTTTTGAAAATGGTAGTTACATTTTTTTAATAAATAAACATTTCTAAAGATGTTACGTTTCTTAATAAATGAAAACATTTTTTTAATTTTTTATTTATTTAAAATTTAGGTTCAACTTTGATAATTAAATTTTTATTTTCTATAAACATTTTTTAACATAAAATTATTATGAATTATGGTGAGATAAAATTATGATTTATGTTATAAAATTTTATGATGTTATTATAAATTTTATTGTACCAAAACATTTGGGGAGACAAACCCACGTTGGCTCAGCCGCCATACCTTGCTCGAAGCCATTCTTGCATTATTGTTTTGGGTTTGTACATTGAACTCTCTGCTACTTCCAGCAGAGAGTTGGAGCTTCGTAAATATGGTGAGACAAGAGTTGGTGGACAATTTGTAAAAAAAAATAAATAAAAATAAATAAATTTGGTGGGATAAAGTGATTGAGTTACATAAAAAAAAACTGATGCCAATGTGAGATTTTAAGTTCAATTATACAAAGAAACATTAATCTACATAGTAATATAGGGTAAATTACACTGACATCTCTTGAGATTTATATTTATTATAGTTTTTCCTCACATTTGGGAAATTACATTGGCCCCCTGTTGATTTAATTTTATGTATAATGATCATTACGGTGAGGGGAGAACTGTTATGAAACTTTAAACCTCAGGAAAGGAGATGTAATTTCCAAAATATGAGGGGGGAACTGTAATAAATATAAATCTCAGGGGGTGTCAATGTAATTTATCCTAATATTATTTACTAACACATTCATAAAATAAAAAAATAAAAAAAAATCAATACTTAAAAATAAACAACTCTGCTGCGTAGCTCGAAAATGAGCTGACTCGAATGGCTCGAGGTGCCAAAACAACGTCATCTTGACACCTTTTTTTTTTTTTTTTTTTTTTCTCTTCTCTCTCTTCTTCCTTCCTCTTCTTTCTCTCAGACCCAAACCAAATTTTGAAATCGTTCTGCTCTCTCATTCGACTACCTCTCTGACGCGATGCAAATGAGTGAACATCTAACTCCTCTCCGACGCAAACGATGTCGGAAGCTTCTCATACGCTGGAAACTCAGATGCTAAAATGCATCATTGCAAAAAAAAGTTCAACACAATTTTGCAACCAAAGACCCATGTATTTACAAATTACAGCATTTTACATTACCATTACCAAATTCAATTTGTCCTCATCTTTAATCTCACCATCTTCTAACCTAGAAACTAAAATTACTATTAAACAAATTATCTATCTAATCCATGAGAACCTAGAGAAAAACTTGATACAGAGACACCCAAATATGTCAAAAAGCTTTGTTCTACACTTATCAACTAGACAACAACAAGCAACCTCAAAATTTATGGAATTGGGAGCAGATCACCCATCAGAATGGTCATCAGAGTTGTACCTACTTGGGGTTTCATATGGGAATGATCATCAGAGCCACAAATAAATGAAATCAAAACTAAATCCAAAATCAAAATCAAAATCCAAAATCAAATCCTAAAATCAAAACTAAACCCATAGCCACAGCCATAATCGAAAATCGTTGACTGGCCAACAGTCTAAAAAGAAGAGAAAAAAAAGAGAGGTGAGAGTGATGAGAGGTGAGATCGGGTGCGAGAGAGAGAGAGAGAGAGGGGATCAGAGAAAGGGATGAGAAGTGAGAGTGATGAGAGCTGGCTAGAGAGAGAGATGAGATGTAAGATCTGCGTATACACAAATATATATATATATATATAAGAGAAAGAGAGCACCATCGCAAACCTCTCCGACTCCGCCATCACCGTTGCAGTTCAGAAGGAAGAAGAAGAAGAGGAAAGATAGAGAAAAAAGAGAAAGAATGAGAGAGAGAGAGAGAGAGAGTCGGGCCATTCGAGCCTTACAATGTCGAGCTACGAGGCATTTCTCAAAAAAAATATTACTATACAAATAAATAAATTTATAAAGTTTCCTTTATATTTAGGCCTCGTTTGGGAACTCTCCTTTTTAACCAAAAAGTCAAAGTTACTAAATTAGCCAAAAAACTAATAATCTATATCAAAAAGTCAAAGATTCTCTTTTCTCTATACTTTTTGCACATCTTTTCGTAAAAAGTTAAAAAGTCATCCCAAACATACTAGTTTTCTTAATTCATATTTTAACTAAATAATCAAAAAATTACTAAATTAGAATGTTCTCAAACGAAGCCTTAGTTTCAAATTCCAAAATTTCATCTTTGCATGTCATACGTGTTAGTTCATTTTTTTATTTATTTATAAAGTTTGTTAAAAAAAATACCAGGATTCTTTGGCCATTTCATTATTGAATTTATTATTTTAAAATATTTTTTTTCTTGTGGTCAAAGAATCTTAAAAAAATAAAATTATGTGGGAGGGTGAAAGTGATGGGTGCGTGCAGAGCGAGGTTTTTGAGGGAGGTTGGTCACTTGCACAGAGGATCTTTTAGGGTATTTTTTTTTTAAAATTTTTTAAAATGATGTATTATGTGGTTTAGATTTAATGTTAAAAAATTAATATAATTTGTCATTAAATCTCAACCACATAATACACCGCTCTAAAAAATTTTAAGAAAAAAAAATTCTAGAACATCCTTACTCGGTCACTTGGACCACTCCCATGGTATCTTCTTCTTTTAAATATTTGTAATCACGTTTCGTCTCATTAATAACTACGAGACTTTCATTTTATTTTTATTTAAATTTTAAATTCAACTTTGTAAATTAAAAAAAGAAAATTCCACCGGCTATTATCACGGGTATCAAAAAGTTCCCACCAACTTTAGGCACGGATATCAAAAAAAAATTCACAAATATGTTTTAACATAACCATAATCAAACTTTGCACAGCAGGCAGCACAAAGCAAATGCAAAAAATAAAAAATAAAAAAATAATTTTTATTTTTATTTTTAAACGAACTATAAAAACAATATACTATGATTCAAATCATTTGAATTCAGTGATAATATAAGAGCAACAACTCTAGGTATTCACAAAAAGGGTTTGGCATTGAATTAGAGATAAGATTTATTTTTATTTATTTATTTTTTTTTTATGTGTCTCTAAAAGTATAAATTTTGTTATAAAAAATATTTAAGAATTAATTCTAGTTGTCGCAAGTACAGTCGTTAAAAAGTTATTTTGAAAAGTCAAAAAAAGAGTTTTTAGGGACAATTTCGAAAATATCACTAAAAAATACATTTTTAGGGGCAAAATAACTTAGTTCTAAAAAGATTTTTTATTTTTTCAGACAAAACTTTTGGTCTTAAAAGGTTAATAATTAATCATTGTTGACTAAAATGAAATAATAACACTTTTGTGACAAAAATATTATCTCTAAAAAGTGATTTTGTTAATAAATTTTTGTCTATAAAACCTTAATTTATTTTAGTGATCAAATTGTCATCTTAACTTGAGATAACGTTTGGGTTTGGTAAGCCCATTTTGAAACCGATTTTAATAATATGAGTAATTCACTTTTTAAAACTCTCGTAGAGTAAAATATTAATGCCAAAAAATAAGATGATTGCGCATTAATAGCCATATATTTGAATCATATTTATTTTTAAAAAATGGATGAAAAATATAATTTCAAGAATAGCCATCCATTTTTTATAATACAACTTTGATTTAAATATGTAGTTATCAATGTCCGGTTATCTTGATTTTTTGCATAGATATTCTATTTAATAAATCTTAAAAAGTGAATGGTTTAGATTACCGAAATCAGTCCTAAAATGAGCCTATTAAGCCAAACTTTCTCTCAAAGTGAGATGACAAACTTGAAAGAAGTCAAATCCTTCACGAGATAAAGAAAAATACTTGGGAGTACTAATTTGGCACCACTAATCCACCCCTAATGACATGGAATGAAACACGTGAAGGGTGGACCCACACTCCTCTCTCTCTATCTCTTTTTATTTTCTCTCTCTTCTATGTCATTAAAGGTAGATTAGGAGTGTTATATTGGTGAGATGTTTATGGTTGTAAAATAATACACAAAATAAAATGCGCGTATCATATTTATTATAGAATAACTTACACAATATCAAGTTTAATCTGCATCACACACTTTATTTTTGGGATACATTTTTTAGATACTTTTTGGATGCATATATCTATTCATATAAGGGGTGGGGTTTGCTTGATGCAATTTTTCTAAAATTAAAAAAGATTTGGTTTCTTTTAAGTTGACTATCTTATAACTTTTGAATTTGGTAGACCTATTTTTAACTAATTTCAGTTATTCACTTTTTAGGATTTTTTGAGTAGAATATTCAAAAAAAAAAAAAAGATAGAACATCGATATCTATATATTGGAATCAAATTAGTATTAAAAAAATAGATCGTCATTCTTGAAATTATATTTGTCGTCTATTTTTTTGAAAAACAAATATGATTTAAACATATAGCTACTGACGTTCAATCATTTTAATTTTTTACATGAATATTCTATTTAAGGAATCCTAAAATGCAAATAGTTTGGATCATCAAAATCGATTCTAAAATGAGCTACCAAGTCTAAATACTCTCTCAAGTTCAAATGACAATTTGAGAGAAACCAAACCAAGATAAAAATTGATAATTAAAAGACAAAAATTAAAAGATTAGGAGGTTTTTCTCAAATTCAAAATCTAAACTTATCTGTCATATTAAAACTTGTGGGGATCGACCTAGCTTTTTTAGAATAATATATACAAAAAATTTATAAAATGAACAATTTAAATTATCAAATTCAAATTTTGAATTGAAGTAAATCTCGTTCCTATTAAAAAATAATTTGAACTTGACCGAATCTCCCTCTTATTAAAAAAATATACCATTAAAAGCACCCTTAACGTACTAGAACTGAAACAATTTCCGTCCAACATGGCAATGAAATAAATGCAATGCCTCATCATATCGCATGAACACATCAGGTGGTGAGATCTGTCCATTTAAACATTTTGAGGCACTCATAAAATAGTTACAGAGTATTTATTAAATAGTAATATAGAATGTCAATTGTAATGCATAACAGTACATATATATTTATTGATCACAATTATTTTAGGGGGTAGTCACATTTTGCCAATTTTAAGAGTTTGGTTGGAATTGATTTTGTATGTAGTTTTTTTAATTTTTCATGAAAGAGTAGTTTTTTTTTTTTTTTAAATTTAAAAGTAAGGTTTACTTTTTAAACTCAATTATTTTTCATGGTCTATTAGAATATTTAAGATAATACTTTCTCATATTTTCTTTAATCATCATAAAAAAAGATTAAAAAAAAATAGAGTACATGAGTTGGTTTTTTTTAACTAAAATGTATTGTTTCAACACACAATATAACTCATTTTGTATAGATTACGAGATAACTTTTTCATTATAATCATTTTACTATCATGATTCATTTAATTTTTTTTTCTTCTCTTATTTGAATAATGAAAGCATATTAATCTTGTTTATCTAAGGCCATCTCCAACCTTCTACCAAATCCGTCATCAAATTTAAATTTGATGAAAAGTATCTTCTTTGCTAACTCCAACGGTTTCACGAAATATGTATCACATCGAGAATATCAAAAATGTTTTAACAAATTGAGAATGTCTAAGACCTTTCAGCATTTCATTGTTCAAGACCGTTGTTTTTGGACACCGGATGACCTATCGGATGACCGGCTGGACATTCGGCCAGATGTCCATCAGGTCGTCCATTTAGTTGAAAAACTTCCCACAAAAATAGGTGACACAGCTCCAAGTTTCCAAGTTAAGTATAAAGGGTCATTTCTGATATAATTTTGCTACTGTAAATCTTGAGATTACAGTGAAGTTTCCAAGTTTCGAAAGTCACCCAGACTACAGTGAAGCGAGAAGGAACATGGTCCATGCCATAGACAATGGAGGTCTTGAAGTAAATGTCAAAAATGCTGAGCATGTACACAGCATGCAGTACAACCCCAAAAACAATCAACCATGTCTCTCTTCTCTTCCACCACTTGTTGCCTCATTCATATGTCATGAGTTTTCTAATGATTATTGCTACTCTGGGTGTCATTTATCAGGTTAATTAGCTTCCAGGTCTGTGTAAATTTTTGAGTTGGTGGTGATTAGTCTTGAAGTAAATGTTGGTGATTGGTCTTGAAAAAAAAGATAGTGAAAGAAAATTTAGCATCTTAAGCAAATATGTGATTTGTGGACTTTGCAATGAGTGTTTGCAGGCGGAAGTGGCTGAAATGCACCATACTACATAGAATCAGTCATGTTGGATTCAATTCGTCATCGGTTGTGGTTGATATAGGTAAGGCTCATTTGATTACTCTTACTTTGCATCTGAAAGATATGTTTGAATGTACTTGAGAGTTTGGAATTTAGGAAAGAGTTCAAATGATTCCATTTCAAATTTCCAAGTTGATTCTTGACTATCATTTTCAATTGAATATCTGGCTAAGCAAATTTTGGTTTTTTGCTTCCTAGAATCCAATTTTGAATCTAAATATCTATTCATTGTAACAGGAAGATCTATTTATAGGTTACTAGCTCATTCGGTTTATTCTACTGTAGAAGCAATTGGCAGTTTTTAGTTAATGACTCTTCTAATATTGATGACAAGAAACCCAAGACTTGTGCGAGCTTAAGAGATCACTTGAACTTGGTACGTATAAAGAAGAGGTGAAGGAGCAATATCTAAATGGGAAGTTTCAAGACCTCATGTGCAAAATGATTGTTGATCCAAAAACTCTTCAAGATGCTTATAATTGTATTAGAGTGAACTCAAATGTCGTCTTAGCTTCAGAGTGAAAATTTTCCACTGACTCGTTGACCGGACAGTCAACTAGATAGACGGCCGGTGATTTGATGAAAAGTCAAATTTCTCTATTGGAGCAAACGATATCAAAAAGACTTTTTACTCAAATTTAATGAAAAAAGTAATATACCGTTAGATGCTCTAACAATCCAAGAATCCATTTCCAAGTCAACTATCAAGTTCTTGTCCTACCCACCCCTTCAAAATTGTGTATATATTCAACACAAAACACCCCGCACATTCTTCAGCACCCATAAACAAACTCCCAGCACTATTATTCTACACTCTCAAATCAATCACACACAAAACACAAAGACATGGTGTTTTCCTGCAGAGACAGTGGTTGCACCACCACAAACAAACTAGCCGTGCAAGTACTGACAGGTCGATGGTTCATGGTATTTGCCTCATTCCTCATCATGTCAGCCGCCGGAGCCACCTACATGTTCGGACTCTACTCGAACGACATAAAGACCTCCCTGGGATACGACCAAACCACCCTCAACCTCCTCAGCTTCTTCAAAGACCTCGGTGCGAACGTGGGAGTCCTGTCGGGCCTCATCAACGAGGTCACCCCTCCGTGGGTCGTCCTCTCCATGGGCGCTCTCCTCAACTTCTTCGGCTACTTCATGATCTGGCTTTCTGTCACAAAAAAGGTCTCCACCCCCCAAGTCTGGAAAATGTGTCTCTACATTTGTATTGGGGCTAATTCCCAATCCTTTGCCAACACCGGAGCTCTCGTCACATGCGTCAAGAACTTCCCCGAGAGCCGCGGTGTCGTGTTGGGACTTCTAAAAGGGTTTGTAGGCCTCAGTGGAGCGATTATTACACAGCTTTATCATGCTATTTATAAAAATGATTCTAAATCTTTGATTCTTTTCATCGGTTGGCTTCCCGCGGCGATTTCATTTGTGTTTTTGAGAACAATTCGGATCATGAAAGTGGTTCGACACTCCAATGAGCTCAAAGTGTTCTATAATCTTCTCTATATTTCGCTCGGTCTTGCCGGGTTTCTCATGGTCATCATCATTGTCCAACAACAGGTCCAGTTTAGCCAGGCCGAGTACGGTGTGAGCGCCGCTGCGGTCGTCTTTCTTCTCTTGTTACCCATCGCGGTAGTTATAAAAGAAGAATATGAAATGTCGAAGCAGAAGAAACAAGCCATGGATTCAATCACTCAGCTAAATATCATTTCCGACAAACCCATTGGAGAAACAGCTTTTCTACCTCCGCCGCGGCCGTCCGCCGCCGTGGAGAAAGAAGTTTCGTGTTTCAGAACAGTGTTCCGGCCACCCGACAGAGGCGAGGACTACACGATCCTCCAAGCGCTGTTCAGCATCGACATGCTGGTCCTCTTCTTCGCCACAACCTGCGGCCTCGGAGGGACTTTAACCGCCATAGACAACCTGGGTCAGATCGGAACTTCACTCGGATACCCAACTCGGAGCATCAGCACATTCGTCTCTCTCGTCAGCATATGGAATTACCTCGGCCGGGTCGTAGCTGGTTTCGCCTCCGAAATCGTCTTAACAAAATACCAATTCCCTCGACCTCTTATGCTCACTCTCATCCTCCTCCTCTCTTCCGTCGGCCACCTCTTAATCGCCTTTGGAGTCCCAAACTGTCTCTATGTTGCCTCCATCATCATCGGATTCTGTTTCGGTGCAGCGTGTCCATTAGTTTTCGCCATAATATCGGAAATTTTTGGACTCAAGTACTACTCAACCTTGTTCAATTTCGGGGCTGTGGCCAGTCCTATTGGGTCATACATACTCAACGTCAGGGTTGCCGGACATTTGTATGATAGGGAAGCCGAGAAGCAAATGAAGGCATTAGGACTCACCCGAAAGCCCGGTCAGGACTTGAATTGCAATGGGGTGGATTGTTTTAAGCTGGCTTTTATTATAATCACCGGTGTGACCGTGTTGGGGGCTCTTGTTTCGATGGTTTTGGTGGTGAGGACTAGGAAGTTTTATAGGAGTGATATTTATAAGAAGTTTAGGGAGGAGGCGACGGCGGCTGAGGCAGAGATGGCGGTGGCCGGAAATGGTGTTGGGCCGGCCGGGGGAGGGTGAATTTTGGATTTTTATACAATGGGTAGATATGGATTAGGAGGGGAGAGAAATATGGAAGGGTAGATTGATGATATATACAGGTACAAAGATATGAATGAGAGCAGAAGTATGGGGAGGTTGTGCCAACGTGCCATTGCTTTGTAATGTTCATTTTAGTGATGGTATGGTCTCTTGTGTCTTCTCTCCTTTTGCTTGCTTGTGAAACAACAGTGTTACATGTCCCCAATGAAATATAGTCTCAATCATACATTGTACTTGCCATGTTCTGTGCTTTAAATCACACATGTTGTGAGTGGTCAATTAAATCGACGGAGAAGAAGTAACTAATAAGCGATCCCAATCCAACCTCATTTAGCCTCCGTTTGGGAAGCCAAAAAGTTAGGCTTTTTGGCTATTTTAGTTACAAAAAACAAAATAGGCTTTTTTAGCCACAAAAAACAAAACATCACATCCAACCCATAATCATTACACTCCTCTCTCACAAAAAAAGTCAAAAAAACCAAAAAGCCAAAAAGCCCTTCCCAAACCAAACTTTTAAGCCCAGGCTAAAATAGCCAAAAAAGCCAAAAAGCCAAAAAGTCAACCTACTTCCCAAACGGAGGCTTAAAGTCTTTCACGAGTTGGTATTAATATATCGTATCACAATTACATTCAATATCTTCTTGCTTTTTTGAATGGTAAAATGTAACTCAAATTGTATTAGTAGAATTACTGGGTTTTCTATTTTCCTAGAATAATAAAAATATGAACAAATTACAGTAGCAGATTAGTCGTTATTATAGTTTACTCTTATTGTGAGAATCCGAATATACAAATCAAATAAATAATTAAATAATAATAATTTTACAATCTCAAATATTTTGATGGTGAATCCTAAAGTGCAAATTAAATATTTTGAGGGTTTTTTAATTAATTTTAAACCTAAAATAAATTTATGATAGCAATCTCTAATTTAGAGGCAAGATTTGCTATTAAAATAAATAATGGTAATAATGTTAAATAATAATAATAAGTGAATTGTTGGTTATGTATATATTGATAACAAAAAAAAAAAAAAAAGAATAAAAACCCTAACTTTCTTATTATTTTCACAACACAACAACAACCACTTTAGGTTTCTTAGCAGCCGTGAGAGAGAGAGAGAGAGAGAGAGAGAGAGAGAGAAATTTTTAACATATTGTGGTTCTACAACTTTAAGGTATTGTTCTTCTATAATATATTATATCCATGATTATTGTGTATAGATGTTTCGGTGTATTGATTGGAAGAAAAAAAAAGAAGAAGGGTAATGGGTTCACTGATTAGGTGTCTGAGTATTGATTAGGTTAATAGTTGGTATGGAATAGTGTAATGGGTATTGTAGATGTATGAAAAACAAGTATATGGTGGGTTATATTCAATGACTGTTTTTGCTTGTAATGGTGGACCTTGTAAGTGAAATGTTGGTTAGGTAGGAGTCTTTGGCCACCACTGTCTGCGAATATCATGGTTTTTTTATGTAGTTTGAGGAATTAATCGGGTACATAAAGTTGATGGTGCAATTTATGAGCATGAAATTCTGCACATAGCTACAAACTTTAAAAATTAAGAAACCATATCAAACAAATGAATTTTGAATTAATTACATATTGATTTGCATATCTGAATTTTTTCATAATTTTTGGGAGTCGAAATCTATATTAACTGGCGCGTTCAAATCTGTCCAAAAAACTGGTTTAAAACAGTAACTTCGGAAGTGTTGTTTTCTTTGGATATAAATCCGAAAATTATCAAATAAGCGTTAGTAGAACTGTTTACAAGTCTAGTTTCTTATATTTTTGGCCTTGCGTTGATTGCTCGTGTACTAAGAGAACTATTAATTTCTTTAAAGTGCTGCAGAAAATAACCTGTTTGAATATAATTAGTTGTAAATAATTATTTTGACACGCAAATCAAGTAAAACCAATTGGGTTTGAAACTTAGGATATATTAGTTGATATCTTGAGGGTTTTGGAATTTTTCGAACAGCGTGGAGTAGGTTTTGTAATTTTCAAAGTTAGCGATTAAATTGGGAAAGTTTGTTTAAAATTATGTTTTATCTTAAAATTACTTTTAATTAAGTTTCGATTTGAACCCATGTCTTGGGTGATTTTAGAACTTGAAGAACATGAGCCTAGGTAATATTTAAGGATAACGGTGAGTTGGGTTGAGCTGTGTTAGTGCGCTTTAGTGTGGGATACTTAGTTTATTATTCTCTTTAGTATTTTTAAATTAGTGGTGACGTGTAGTCTTCATACTTGGTTCAGGGCACTAGTTGGACTTTCATACTCTATTCGAGGATTATATTATTTCGTTTTCAGGTGAGTAGTTGCATGCTACATATTTTTATAAATGTTTACCTACCTTGAACTGTTAGAAAAATTAAATTGTTGTTTTAGGACTAAACTGTTTTGATAATCTATTATATTATCAATGGAATTAAATTATTTCTGAAATAAGTGTAAACTTGGCATACTGTAAACTATTTGTTTTTGGTCTCATATTTATAATGGTGAACTATCATGTTTTGCGAAACTGGTGTGTATTGATTATCGGGACCATTTGTGTATTTTAGTCCAAGGAAATTATTCCACTGTATATGGTGACTCTGGCCACTAGGGAATAGTTCCGGGTTGGGCCGTGATGACTCTAGTGCTCAACGATTGTAAGGAAAAGACCTAGGCTAGGTTAGGTGACATTCAAACGGATTGTCTTAGAGAAAAGGTCCGGGTTGCCACCCTGAAGATGACTCTTAGTTCGATATTGGATCCAACAGGATTTTAGCCTTGAGAACTGTATGGCATATTACTTGTTATTCTTGGTACCTAGAAAATTATTGGTATTCACGTTATAATCTGTTTTAAGTGAAAAATGCCATTTATCATGTTCTTGAGAGACATGAGTATTTTAACTGTTGAACTGCAGAACTTTCTTTTTTAAACAGATTGTCTTTACCAAACCGTATGTCAATCTAGTTTCTGTGATATATATCTTATTTTGGAATTGATCCCTATTTTCAAAACTGTATATACTATCCATGT
>CM069911.1:77649138-77739621 GCA_036172215.1 Camellia granthamiana | reverse complement strand
CTTCTAAAAGGGTTTGTAGGCCTCAGTGGAGCGATTATTACACAGCTTTATCATGCTATTTATAAAAATGATTCTAAATCTTTGATTCTTTTCATCGGTTGGCTTCCCCGCGGCGATTTCATTTGTGTTTTTGAGAACAATTCGGATCATGAAAGTGGGCTCGACACCCCAATGGAGCTCAAAGTGTTCTATAATCTTCTCTATATATCGCTCGGTCTTGCCGGGTTTCTCATGGTCATCAATCATTGTCCAACAACAGGTCCAGTTTAGCCAGGCCGAGTACGGTGTGAGCGCCGCTGCGGTCGTCTTTCTTCTCTTGTTACCCATCGCGGTAGTTATCAAAGAAGAATATGAAATTTCGAAGCAGAAGAAACAAGCATGGATTCAATCACTCAGCTAAATATCATTTCCGACAAACCCATTGGAGAAACAGCTTTTCTACCTCCGCCGCGGCCGTCCGCCGCCGTGGAGAAAGAAGTTTCGTGTTTCAGAACAGTGTTCCGGCCACCTGACAGAGGCGAGGACTACACGATCCTCCAAGCGCTGTTCAGCATCGACATGCTGGTCCTCTTCTTCGCCACAACCTGCGGCGTCGGAGGGACTTTAACCGCCATAGACAACCTGGGTCAGATCGGAACTTCTCTCGGATACCCAACTCGGAGCATCAGCACATTCATCTCTCTCGTCAGCATATGGAATTATCTGGGCCGAGTCGTAGCCGGTTTCGCCTCCGAAATCGTCTTAACAAAATACCAATTCCCTCGACCTCTTATGTTCACTCTCATCCTCCTCCTCTCTTGCGTCGGCCACCTCTCAATCGCCTTTGGAGTCCCAAACTGTCTCTATGTTGCCTCCATCATCCTCGGATTCTGTTTCGGTGCAGTGTGTCCATTAATTTTCGCCATAATATCGGAAGTTTTTGGACTCAAGTACTACTCAACCTTGTTCAATTTCGGGTCCGTGGCCAGTCCTATTGGGTCATACATACTCAACGTCAGGGTCGCCGGACATTTGTACGATAGGGAAGCCGAGAAGCAAATGAAGGCATTAGGACTCACCCGAAAGCCGGTCAGGACTTGAATTGCAATGGGGTGGATTGTTTTAAGCTGGCTTTTATTATAATCACCGGTGTGACCGTGTTCGGGGCTCTTGTTTCGATGGTTTTGGTGGTGAGGACTAGGAAGTTTTATAGGAGTGATATTTATAAGAAGTTTAGGGAGGAGGCGAAGGCGGCTGAGAAGGAGATGGCGGTTGCCGGAAATGGTGTTGGGCCGGCCGGGGGAGGGTGAATGTTGGATTTTTATACAATGGGTAGATTTGGATTAGGAGGAGAGAGAAATGTGGAAGGGTAGATTGATGATATATACAGGTACAGAGATATGAATGAGAGGAGAAGCATGGGGAGGTTGTGCCAATGTGCCATTGCTTTGTAATGTTCATTTTAGTGATGGTATGTTTTCTCTCCTTTTGCTTGCTTGTGAAATAACAGTGTTACATGTACCCAATGACAGATAGTCTCAATCATACATTATACTTGCCACATTCTGTGCTTTAAATCATATATGTTGTCAGTTCGTCAATTACACTCAATATCTTCTTGCTTTTCTTGAATGGTAAAATGTAACTCAAATTGTATTAGTAGAATTAGAGGGGTTTTCTATTTTCCTAGAATAATAAAAATATGAACAAATTACAGCAGCAGATTAGTAGTTATTATAGTTTACTCTTATGTCATTTTTTTTTCATGTAGTTTCAATTCTACTAATTGACCATTTAATTTTGTCTTTCGAGTTTAATAGGTTTCAATTGATAAAGTCTGTCAAGTTTTTAACCCGCAAGGGTGGCCTAGTGGGTGAGGGAAGAAAACCTGGGGTCTGGGAGTATGCTCCTCCCTGGAGGTCTCAAGTTCGAACCACCCCCCGCGGGCTACTGTGCGGGCCACTGGGGGTTATGCCCCGGTCGTTACCCTCCAGGGCCCTCATGGATTAGTCCCATGCTTCGGCTGTGGGGATACCTGAGTTATCAAAAAAAAAAAAAAAAGTCTGTCAAGTTTTTTTTGATGAAAAATGATAACGTGCTCCTCATTTTTTTGCAGAGACAAAACGAAGAAAAAAAAATAAAATCAAACCTTAATTCGATTGATAGTCTTTGTAGTTTGTCCTTTATGTGAATTTGATCTCTTGTAACAAATTGTCCTTTAATTTTTAGCAATTTGTTTTTCATTGGTTGAATTTGAAACTAATTGTGATTATTTTTAGAGTAATTATTTTGTGTTCTAGGAATTTCAAGTTGGCTACGTGTTCAAATAAAAGTAGAGGATTAAATAAATATATGATCTTAATAATAAGGAGATGAACATACTGTAAACATATGCACAAGAATACTTGATTTTCGTGATATATTTAAATAATATATATATTTGACTAAATTAATTTTTTTTTTTTTTTTTTAAATATTAGTACATGCAACTTATATTGTCACTCTAGGATTGTTTGGGGTACATTATTTTAGCACATCTTTTTATTTTATTTAGATTAATATCATCTTTTATTTAAATCATATCACCTTCTCTATCAATTACATAATTTTCATAAAAAATTTAAAATATATACTTATTTAGGCCATTGGTCGTACCCATATTGAAAGAACATGGAAACGAGATGGGGAAAGAGTTTTGTAAATGTTGTCATTGAAAGCTAGAAAAAGCATGAAAGTGGGAGAAAAAGTGCATTAAAGACAAAGGTATACTTTGGTTGTTTTCATTTTTCAGAAAATATTTTTTAAAAATTTTATTTTTTTATTTTCTGTATTTTTTTGTTTTTACTGAATTTTTTTTAATATTTTAAGAAATTTTTTACTTTTTAGACCACACCTAACATAAATACACCTAAAAAGTAAAAAAAATTGTAAAAAAAATCTTTTAAAAATTAACTAAATACCAAAAATACAAAAAAAAATACAAGAATTCAATACATTTTTTGTATTTTTATGTATTTATTAATTTTTTAAAATATTTTTTCACAAATTTTTACTTTTTAAATAAATCTAACAAAGATACATCTAAAAAAATAAAAAAATATTTAAAATTTAAAAATATTCAATAAAAATAAAAGAATACAAAAATTAAAAAATTCAATTTTTAAAAAATTTAATTCAAAAAACTCAAACCAAACACACCGAAAAAAACATGGAATAGAGATGAGGAAAGAATATGTGAATGTTGTCATTGAGAGAGAAAAGGCATAGAAGTGAGAAAAAATACCCAATGCTGGGAAAAAATAACCAAGAAAACAAGCGGTAGTGGAGTAAATATAAGATATAATAATAATATTATCTAGTGATATTATTATTTAATAAGGTGTCGTTGGATAATACATACGTTTTAATTTTTTTATTTATATTTATAAAAATTAAAAAAATTTAAAATAAAAACTTGTTTGATAAAATTTTTGATTTATAAATTAGCGGTCTCAGTTTATAATTTGGTCAAAAAATGAAAACACAAAAAATGTGTTTCCGTTTTGAGTTTTCAATTTTTTTTTTTTATCACCCCACCACCACCACCACCCGCCACCACCTGCCATCCGCCACCCACCTGGCACCACCACCCACCACCCGCCACCACCGCCACCACCACCACCACCACCCACCACCCCCACCGTCACCCACCCACCCGCCACCACCCACCACCACCCACCATCCGCCACCCACCTACCCGCCACCACCATCCACTCACTACCACCCACCACCCCGCCACTGTCACCCACCCACCCACCCACCTGCCATCACCCGCCATCCGCCACTCACCTGCCACCACCACCCACCACCCGCCGCCACCACCACCACCACCACCCACTTGCTACCACCCGCCACCGTCACCCACCCATCCACCCACCACCCACCCACCCACAACCACCACCACCCGCCACCGCCACCGCTACCACCCGCCACCGCCACCACCCACCACCCACTCGCTACCACCCACCACCCGCCACCGTTACCCACCCACCGTCACCACCCACCCGCCACCACCCACCAGCACCAATTACCCACCACCCACCGTCACCACTTTCCACCGCCGTCTTTCGCCGTCACTTGCCACCACTTGTCATTTCTAACTCTTTTTTATATTTTTAAATTTTTTTAAACATTTTGTCAATTACCAAATGCGTTTGTAGTTTATGTTTTTCTAAAAATAAACAAAAAATAAACAAAAACCAGTTTACAAAATTTTTGTAAATATAAACTGAAAACGTAAACGTTACCAAACACATCTTAAGTATTTTTAATTTGTGATAAAAATTATAACATTATTGAATTTGTAGAAGATAATAATTATCTATTTAATATATTTATAATTTTTTATTGACTTAGTGAGATCTTCATTATATTTAATAAATAAATATATATAAATTATGTTGGAATACGAGAGAGGCGTTAACGTTTGAAATGGAAATAAATTGATTTTTTTATTATAACCTCTAGAGTGGCCATGTGAGTTGTACACACTAATCAACATGTTTGGTTCTTTTTTTTAATTATTTTTTTCAAAAAATATTTGAAAACTCTATTTTAAATAAAGATTTTTGTTTAGTTTTTAAAAAAATGTATTATTGTAAATTTAAGTTTTCTTCCAATTTAAGGAGAGATATAATTTTTAAAAAAAATTATCACATCAAAAAATATTCACATGTTAGTTATATATGTACATATTATATATGTATGAAAACATAGTTTGATATGTATTTATTTATGAGTATATATCTTACTGTTAAATGTGACTTTATCATAAATTTTTCAAAAAAAATGAGTTTAGAAAACAGAAATCAAATACAATAAATATTTTGTCAAAAAAATTTCACACATTTTCAATTGCTACAGCAATTAATTAAACATATGTATCAAAATTTTATAAGCCAAATTTCTTTCGATCAAAACTACAGTAGAGCAAACGACAACATACATTTGCACACTCAAGCCCAGTACTTTAGGCCCTCTTTTTTGGAAGCCTCCAAACTTCAATTCTCTCTATTCAAGATTAGCGGTGTCTTTGATTCATGAATTTGGAAAGAAATTTAAAAATAGAAGAAAAAAAATGTGTAAAATTAGATAAAATATAAGTATATTTTACATTTTACCTATTTTGTCTCTTTTCTTCTCCAAATTCTTGAATTAAACACTATCAAAGAAAAAAAAACTCCTTATTTAAAAGTCTCAAAAAAAAAAAAAAAAAAAATCTTTTACATAAAAATCTAAAAAAGTAAATAAATAAAAATAAATAAAAGTTCATTGTGTAATGGTGAGAGTGGATTGACCTTGGCTGTGTGTGGGAGCTGAAAAGAGATATATCTAAATTGGCAAATAGAGTACATCTAAACCCATCTGAAATTGGCTAAATGAAGCCAAAACCCACTGGGCTGAAAGTCATTGCCAAATAGACATGAAAGACAAATGAGGAGAACGCCGAATTAAGAGTACTTGTGTCATACAACAAAGCCAAGTATATTAAGTAAGTCAGCATACACCCATTAAGTGGGATCAGGTTCTCCATTTCTAGAAAGTATAGTAGGGAAATGGGCCCTGACAGAGTGATGATGAAAGGCTAAGTTTTATGGAGAAAATATCAAGAAGAATGACTCTATAAAAGAAAAAGGGAGGCTGAAGGAGGATGAATGTTCTAAATTACTTGCACTTCAAGAAACAAAGGACTCTTCTTCACACAAACGCTAACTTGCTCGTTGAAGTGCTAATTCCGACACTATAGACCAAAATTGTTCTTTTGTTTCAGGTGACGTCTCAAGGATCTCCCAAGGACTTGTCTGGATTAAAAGAGTATTCCAAAACTACCTCCCTACACTGTGGTTCACACTCAATTTTATTTAAAATTACTAATTAATAAAAAAAATACTATTTACCTTGTTTGATTTTAATTTTTTGAATTTAATTTTTTGAAAATTGAGTTTTTTATTTTTCGTGTTTTGTACTTTTTTTTTAGTATTTTTTGTAAATATTTTTAGTTAATATAAATACAATTAAAAAGTATAATATTTGCGAAATTTTTTTTTAAAAATTCACTAATTACCAAAAATATAAAAAAAAATACCAAAATTTAGTATATTTTCGTATTCTTGTGTATTTATTGATATTTTTTAATATTTTCTTGCAAATATTTTTCTGGTACATCTAGGTTAGGTATATTTAAAAATAAAAATAAAAAATTGCTTAATTTTTTTTAAAAAAAATTCACTAGAAACGAAAAAAATATTAAATTTTTTTAAAAAAAAATCTCAATTTAAAAAAAATTGAATTCAAAAAATTAGAACCAAATAAAGTGATTCTTTCTTTCTTTTTTCTAAAAACAAATTACGACATCGGTCTTTTTATCAATTAAAAAGTATCTTAATGGGCTTTTATTAAAGTGATAGGCCCAAATCAATATATCTTTATATATATATAATTACATATTACTCTTCATGATTGGTGATGAGTAGTGGTATACAAATATAAAATTCATACAAAAAAATTATCTAAAATGATATGATAGTTTTATATCCCTTCATCATCAAATTAAAAATTTATCAAAATGACTTATATTTTTAAGAAAGTCATTATCACATTTCTATAAAAATTGTATTTGTAAATTTTTTTTCCATCGGTGATACATTATGTGACAACTTTATAAAGCCAAAAAAAATAAATAGATAAATAAAATAAAATTTGAAAAGTAACAAGAAGATAAGTTTTGTGGAATGTAGACATTTTCTGGTCTCATTTTATGCTTTCTAACTTAATTTGTTTTTGTTTCAATTTCAAAATTTAAATTTGATCATTATGTTAGGATTCACGGGGCTTATCTCGGGCGTATTTTAATGATTTATATTTTTCATTTCGTGGAGTTCTCCATGTATATTAAAAAATATTAGGTTAATTTGATAATCATAATATTTTCATTTTATTACATTTGTTTAAAAAAATAGATGGTCTATTTTAAAAAATACACTTATCATTTATTTTTTTAAAATAAATATAATAAAATAAAAATATTATGATTATCAAATAAATTTAATTTTTTTCATAAATAATAGATATAAAAAAATTTATAAAATAAATGATTTAAATTATTAAAATAAGACCTGTACTATCAAAATTATTCACACTTTATTTATGCTGGGAGCAGTGTCACACACATTGCGCCGATGACATAAATAATTGATTTTAAATGATGAATTTTATTACTTTTCCTTTATAGTGAAAGACAAAACAAAGTTTATCTTTACAATGAAGACAACCCAAGTTTGTCAAACAGTCAAAAATTAATTTTTGTTGAATAATTCAAAAAAAAAAAAAAAAAAAGTTTCAAAACTAAAAAATTGAGTGAAAACTAAACCAACTTGTTCACTTTAAAATAGTGTTAATATATATGTGTATATATATTAAATTAATCAAGTTTAATTGGAGCCCGGTCAAAAAGTCCAAAATTAGTGAGTCCAGAGATATTATTATCGAATGGGCCGAATTGCTCTAATCTTAAAATGGTTTAGATTTACAAACCTAGAGACCTATTTAAGCTTAGACTTGAAAGGATTAAGAGCAAACTTAGATATCCGAGCATTTGGTGGTTAAATTAGCTTGTATCCGGGTCAAGGTGACATGACCTAGGAGGTCCGTGAGACTTGGCGATATTCGTGGTTCTCTTGAACTATCTCTGACCCTTTGAGATAATTGAGGATTATTGGTTAGGCATGACTAAGAAGAAGGGTTTGCTAAGAAGCTATATCTCTTCCGTAGGATTTTTCTCATCCTCGGAGAGACGACTTCCTCGAACAAAGTTGTTGAAGTGAATATTTCCCCATGTGCTTTGCATGTGGGGCTCCACCATCATGAGTTGCCTATATATAGCACTCACCCATAGTTTCACAAGGAGAAATTTTTGAGAGAACTAATCTCCATTCTTCATTATTTTCTTGAGAGTGAAAGTGGAAGATCCATAGGAAAGCCTTGTCATTATTTTCTCTTTAATCTCTTTATATTCTTCTTGTTCACCAAATTTCTTATCTCCGTTTTCTCTTTCCTATTATGTTCATAGTTACTACCATTGAATAATCTAAGCCTCTCTCAACATTTCTAGAGAATTCGAATTTCTAGTGAGTTTTTCTATGACATTGCCGGACCCTCTCATACATTTTGGTGACTCCACTGGAGAGGCGGGTTGGTTAATGGTAGCAACAATGTTCAGAACACATATTACTCTAGCAAAAATGGAAGAAGAAGTTCATCAACATGAAGGTTTCTTCAATGGTGGTGACAAAACTCAAGCCCAAGCTATTTTCAGGGAAACTATTCAAGGGTTTCAAAGTGCACAGCAGGTAATAGTCACTACTCTTTTACCAAACCCAAATGGGTTCTCAAATCTTCAAAATGGTGTGCAATTGATTGGGAATGGTATTCCATCAAACCCAAATGGGTTTCCAAATCCTCAAAATGGTGAGCAATTAGTTAGCAATGGTGTTTTTTCAAACCTATATGGGTTTCCAAATGCCCAAGTTAGTGTTCAAATGGCTTCCTATAGTTTTTCACATGGTGGAAATAGACAAACCCATTTTGTTGCTCTATCACCATTACAAATCCAGTTGGTTGCTTCTTCACCATTATAAGCCCACTTTCTTGTTTCATCACTATTACACATCTTAGATCCATATGGGCAAAGTAGTCCAAGCACCTGCCATGCTTTTATGGCTATATACACACCTACCCATAACTCAACTATTGATGACATACACAACACTTTCTCTCTCTACCATTTTTTCTCTTTACATTGCTTATTTTAATCTTTCATACAAACACAATTTTTCTCAATCTCTCAGTGAGTCTAGTTTGATTATCAACAATCTCTTGCCTTCTTTTTCCATTTCCAAAGGAATTCATATTTTTCAGGGAATTGTAGACACCCCATTTTTTACCGCTCTTAAGACTTGGGCGCCTCTGATTGATCACCCGATAATGAATTTACATGTTGTGCAAACGCTCGATTTCCTCAGCAGGAAGCCTTAGTTTGGAGTCTCAGAAGCCTAAAAACCTTGCACTACTTTTGGACCAAAACAAAATTTTTCCAAGCCTGACCACTCAGAGGCCTACAGGCTAACTAGTGGCTGGCTGGCTAGAAATGAGTGGCCGGCCGGCCAGTTGTTCCGGTAGAACAGATATTTTGTTGCCATCTGTGCTAGCTGTTCCCATAGGTGCATGCACTGCACCACCTCTCTCTCTACAGATATTTCCGAGATAGTAACATGTTTTTCTATAAATACTTGACCACCCCTCTTGAAATAAGGTTAGAAAAATTTTGTGAAGCAAAATTCTTGAAAAATATTTTTCTCTCTATCTTGCAACCTATATACACCTTACCTAGACTCCTTAAACCAAAATTTTAGGGCTCTTTACTAAGATTATTGAGCTTGAATTTTAGCTCTTCAGGACAGAAATTTGTTGGTTTGAAACTCAAAGTGTTACTCCTCTTCAAAAGGTATAACTCCTAGCTCTTTCACGCCACTTCTTTCCTATCTTTATTTGCTATTTTTGGACTGTTTTTATAGGCTAAAACTTGTGGCTTGAAGCTATCAAAGGTAGAGGGGTAACCCATCATTCTTTCAACCTCATTTCCAAGCTTTTACCATTGTGTTTCCTATCTTTTTCTCAACTTTTTACCACTAATTTTCAGAGATTTTCAGAGGTTGAAAATGTTGTTTTGAGGTCCCAAAAATAGAGGGGCTAGCCACCCCTTCTTATGCTTCTTTACTAGCTCAATTTCTCCATTGTTTTAGCTAACTTTTTCAAGCTTTTCCATGTTATTTCCAGCACTGTTTTTAGCTATTTTAGGACTGTTTTAGGTTGTTCATTTGGTTTATGCTTTGTATAGAAGGCTTGTGGTGTAGTGGTCCTCGTAGGTTTGGTGGTTTAGGCCTTAGCCACCAATCTATTTGAGTTGATAGCATTTATTTCATACTTTTCATACTTGTGTTCACATATAATCACCTCTACAACCTCCCTCCTTTCTTGACTTTTTATTTCTTTGAGAGTTGTTTCAACCGAGTGTTGTTTAAGCTTGAGAAAGAGACCTTTCAATGCTAAATGGTTTAATCTCTTCAAAGGTTCATTAACAGGGCATTACCTCTCTCTCATGCCCAAAACAACTTCTTGTTTGACACTCCTCTCTATTTAGTGGACTTAACTATCATTCTTGGACTAAATGACTAATGAATGGAAAGGTAATTAAAAGAGACAATAAACTTGGATTAAAATGGAACAAGATAATAAAATCAAATTTGGGATTCAATTGGACGTTAATTAAACCCATTGAGTCTTGAGTCATTTCATACTTTTAGTGATGATAATGGCTCAAGATTTAAGGTCTACCACTTCCCTTGATCAATTCCATGATAGGGAGAAGGTTTGTGGGTCTTTCATTGTCATTTATTGAGCTTGTGTCCCTTGATTCATACATCATCATGCAACGAGTTTGCGTCAATTGATGGCTTGCAAATCAAGCCTACCCCTCCTTTGATCTATTTGATGATAAGAAAAGGCACGGTGGAAAAACATCCCCTAAAAATACTCTGTTTGTGCTTTATTTTATGTCTGCTGTAGTAGAGCAGTGAAAAAACCAATAGCCGGCTAGCCACCTCTCTGTACGGCCGACCACTTTTACTGGCAGGCCGGCCACCTCATTTTAGACCAGCAGTGCCATTTTTATGGCAGAACAGAATAGAGGTTAGGGTAAAAACAGTTCAATTTTCTGATTGCACAATAAAACCATTCTAACAGTAGAACAGAGGCATTTTCAGGTGAAAATTCGCATTCATGCATGACCAATCTCTCGCTTCTTAGGGCCCATTAAAGTTATGTTTAATAGTAGTATGTTGTACCTAAAGTAGTGGACTTGTAATAATTAATTACTTGGTTAATTAATTCCATATTGTAACTAATTAGTCAATTTAATTCTAATTTGTAATAATTAGCTAGTGTAGTTAATTCATTTTGGTATTGTAATAGTTAGTTATAATTAGTAATTAGCTAGGACTTTCATTCGGACCCTCTTATGTGAGGGCAAAATTGTAATATTGTGTATGTCTTCCAACCCCCATTTCTTCCTCTCTTTTATTTACCGCTTATAATGGTAGCATCATGTTTTACATTTTTCATATCATTGCCATGGTTACCGTATCCATTTTTGCATACATTTTGTTTAGTGCATCATTCTAACCTTGTGGTTGTTTATTATCCAAGAAAACATGTTTAACTGCATACTATCAAATTGATTCACATGCCATGTTAGTAGCCAAGCCTATTATTTGCATATTGTATGTATTGTATTTGTCATATTGCATTGATTAGGAGCATGCATTTTTTTTAATTATTTTCTTTTCTTTGACTTGCCTTGGAGTACTAGGTGAGCATTTTTGCTTTAGCATATTGTATGCGCATGATTGTTGCCATATCAAGCATAAATACCATAAGGCTAAGTGCTTAAGTGATATACCTGTTGGAATGCCTGTAGATGAATGCTAATTGCTTAAATTAGGATAATTTTCTTAAATATGCATATGAGATCATTTTTTCAAGTGGTACATATTCAAACACTTTTCAAAACACACATAAAATCAAAGTGTTCCAATTTTTGCAAATTAGTCTATACTTGTGTGTATCACCTAGTAAAGATAATCTAATAAATTGAAACAAGAGCATATAATGTTAATAAGAATCACATCATGATTAGTAGAGGCCGATCTTTGATCGGGTGAGTGAGGTGCTCAATTCATGACCTTTCCCTCTCATACCTAAGTTCCCGAGTTGAGACACTTTGGTAATGACGGATAAGTGGCCTTGGCACGAGTCATGGGTTTCCTAAATTTTCCAAAAAACATTTAGGTGGCGACTCTGAAATCTGACATTGCAGTCTATTTTTGACATTTTTTATTCAAAATCGATTTTTCAAAAGAATTGCCGGATTTGGACTCATTTGTGTTTATCTATTTCACATTGCACTTGTGGAATCAGATTCAAAACCACGGGGTCCGAATTGTAGGGCTATCGTATCCGAAAGGGGCACAAAAAGCAAGCTACAGTTTCTAGCGACTCTGCTAGGGAAATTAGAGAACTTGACTTGAACTTCATGATATGAATTTTTATCTACACTTATATGTTCTTTGCATTGTTAATCTAAGTGATTGTGTTTTCCATTTGCTATTCGTGGACGGTTTGTCAGAGGCTCGCCCAAAAAGCTTGCCAAAAGGCTAACCGGTCGTGGGCTCTGCCATGTTGGAAGCACAACCCTTGAATCTAGATTACCGTTGTACCGCTTGATCCTCCTTTCACTTCTCGGTGTTAGGTGTGAGAGGTAGGGATGGAAATTTGAAATCGACCCGACGGGGACCCGATCCCCCGACCATAATTTGAACGGGTTTTCCAAAAAAATACCCTCGACGGGATGGGGATGGTATTCAAAAATCAATCCCGGATCAATTTCGGGCCGAGGACGGTGATAAGTGCCCAAACCCCGGCCTCGCCCCATTTGTCCCCCGAACTGATATATATATAAAATATTTTTTTTATTATCTGTTTTGTTTCTATCTCTTCCATTTCAGCTTTCATTTCATCTTTTTGTTTTATTTCATAATATCTCTCTCTCTCTCTCTCTCTCTCTCTCTCTCTTCCTCACCGTCTGAAATGACACCTCCGACTACAACGACGGTCCATCTCTAATGACGCCACCTCCAATGATGAACAGATCTCTTTCTCTCTCTCTCTCTCTCTCTCTCTCTCTCTCTCTCTTTACTCAGATCTCTCATTCTCTGATGTTGATGATGTTGTTGTTTGATGTTGTTGATGATGTGGTTTGTGATGTTGATGATCTCTCTTCTCTTTGTTTGTTTTTTTTTTTTGGTCTAGGGAATTTTGGGATCGAGGAAACCCAATCCCCGTTAGGGGGCGGGGATGAGGATGGTAATAGGTTCTCCGTCGAGGATCGGGGCCGGGGACGGGGAAAATTTTACCATAGGGGATCGGAGATGGGGAGTGTGATCCGCAGCCCCGCCCTGTCCCGCCCCGTTACCATTCCTAGTGAGAGGTATATTAGGTAGTCTTACTGAGGACCACTTTTGACCATTTGGCCTCGTGGCAACCCTGTTCCATATTATGCTAACTAGTCCTTATTATGAATGTGATTATGTGTTTGATATGATTTTGTGTGCCATTTATGTGAAAATATGTGGTTTTGAATTTCTATCAGTTCACCGTAGGAATATCTGTTTGATTATCTGCTTCGGAATTTAAATTGAAGGCCCTATCGGCCATAGAAACCGAAATTGACTGCGTCATTGTGATTGGCGTAATTTTTAGAGCCTACAGTGAAATTTAATTGAAAATTGATTCGGATCAAATTAATTAGATTAAATTAATGGTGTAGTACTCAAATTATTTAATATTAATAATTAGAATTAATGGGACTTATATAAAAAGGGGCACTATGCACTCAACTCCTCTCTTTTATTCATTTTGGCTGAAATCACTCTAAGGGGAGAGGGAGAGGCCAACTTAGAGAGAGGGAGAGCTCAAATTGAGGTTTTGACCTTGAAGCTTGAATAAATTGAAGACCAACTCAAGATTTGACCATAATTTGGAAAGATTGAGCTTCTAGGTGAGTGATTGATTATGAATTCATGAGTTTAATATTGTAATTTTGTGAATTCAAAGTTGAATGGTAATCAAGAACAAGGATTGTGTTGTATTTGATGAATTTGAAGTCAATAGATGCATGCATGAAAGATATTGCTATGAATTTCCATGTTTGAGCTTAATGTGTGTGATCCATGTTGGATTTTGATTAAAGTCCATGTATTTGATCATCTCTTCACCGACTAAGTTGAGAGTAATGGGTATATCCCACATGCAAGTACAAATCGTGGGGGTGTGAGCCTTGAATGTTTGAATTTAGTATGTTGGTGATGAGTTTGGGGTAATTTGAGACATGCACGTAAGTAATTCATGGAATTGTGCTTCATAATGTTGTAATTTGGTGTTTGTACCATGTTAGTACATGTATGTGTGAAGTTTGAGTCATAATATGCAAGATATGTCGATTTGAATACAAGTTTGAAACTCAAGAACAGTTCTGGAATTTCCAGAATTCGGCATGTCCGCTCGAGCGGGAAATACGGGCTCCCAGAAGTTTTGCAGACATGGGTGTCCGCTCGAGCAGGGAAGTTCACGCTCGAGCCGGGAGCTATGTAGAGTGACCTTCAGCTTGAGCGTCCGACTTCACGCTCGAGCGTAAAAATGAGGCAACCAGTACTTTTGCAGACCTTATGGGTCCGCTCGAGCGGGGAAGTCCACGCTCGAGCGAGGAACCCCTATTTTTGAAATTTTGAAAATACGTTCTATTTTTCGTTTTCCGTTCTCTTTCACTTCTAAGTACTCTTAGGCATGCATTGAACATTATGAATGAATTAAAGGAATAAGAAAGAAGCCTAAAGAGGAATGTGTGAATTATAGACGGATTGAATCGTTTATGACCCATGTGTGTTATGTACTGTGTAGGGTCAAACTCCAGGGCAAATCAACCAGCCGATCACTGTGAGTAATATCTTAATAAAGATATCTGAAATATGCTATTTGTCCAATTGCTCATCTTCCTATAAGTCTGTTAAATTGAATTGTGGACAAATGTTTGCTATGCCGAATGAATGAATAGGCCGAAGGCCAGTTTGATACGAATGGATGAATGGGCCGAAGGCTAGTTTGATACGAATGAATGAATGGCCAAAGGCCAATTTGATACGAATGAATGAATGGGCCAAAGGCCAGTTTGATACGAATGGATGAATGGGCCAAAGGCCAGTTTGACATGATTGAAAGTATGAATGGGCCAAAGGCCAGTTTGATATGAATGAAAGTATGAATGGACCAAAGGCCAGTTTGACATGATTGAAAGTATGAATGGGCCAAAGTCCAGTTTGACATGAATGAAAGTATGAATGGGTCGAAGGCCAGTTTGACATGAATGAAAGTATGAATGGGCCAAAGGCCAGTTTGACATGAATGGATTGGGCCCGAGGTTGTCTGATGTGTTTGGAACTGCAGTCACCTACCCTATGTATACCTGTATATATATTAGATAGAATATGAATTGGGCCCAAGGCCGTTTGTCGTATATTATTCTAGTGTATCTTCTTTATTCGATATTATTCACTGGGCTTTCGCTCACGCTCATTCATGTGTCTGTAGGTGAGCTAAGGGAGGTCCAAACCCAGCCTTAGTGAAGTTGTGAGAACAACCAAAGTTTTGAAGAGTCAGCCATACGTCTCACGCACGAGACTCGTCTTCGCCCTTTTGCTACCTTGTTTTATTTTGTCATATGTTGGCGAGGACTTTGGATACGTTTGTATATAGTTTTGATTGGCTGACCCAGACCTGAATGATCCTGTATATACAAAACTTTGTGTTAGTACATATTTTGATGTGAGTTATTAACATGCATATGTATAAATTGTTATGACGTGCCATATAAGCACATCTCTATGGACAAAAGTTTGAAATTGCTTCCGTTTGGCCCTTTTACTCTGTTGAGTTATATCTGGAATGGTTTGAGGCTGTGGGTAATTCCTTGATTACTGGCCGATTATGTCCTTAACCAATAGGAGCGGGTTTGGGTTATAACAGAGTGGTATTAGAGCATGAGTTAATGACTCACACACTCGTCCAAATGAGCAATAAGCGTCTAGAAAAGATCTAGGATACATTCATGTGATAAGTATGAATTTGGAAACATCGAGAATGTGCTTAATGTTTTAATATGAGCGACTATGTGCTATAAGTTTGTGAGTTGCTTGCATTGCAAATTATTTGAATATGTATGCTATTTAATATATGCATACCTGTGAATCTTTTGTATAAAGTATAATGCAAGTTTAATCGGATAGTGAGAACGAGAGGTGATGAGATAGAGGAGTCATCTACTGCCAGAATGGATAGAATGGAGAGACTGATTCAGGAAATGGAAGAAACATTGAGGCAACAACAAGAGTGGCAGCAACCACATCCTCCACCTCCACCTCCGGCACCACCCGCGCCAGATAATCAGAATGATGACCGAATAATAGCCCTCACCAAGGAGTTTAAGAAAATGAAACCACCACAGTTCCACGGGGTATTAGATCTGTTGAAAGCTGAAGCATGGGTCCTCGGCATCGAAAAGCTATTTGAGGTGTTCCCTTGTTCGGAGACACAGAAATTGCTTCTAGCCACTTTTATGCTAGAAGACGAAGCAAGAAGATGGTGGATGTTAATGCGTGAAAATCATAAAGATGTCGACTGGGCGAAATTTTTGGAAATTTTCTATGATAAGTACTTCTCGCAATGTGTCCGAGACAGGAAAGTATCAGAGTTCATAGAACTTAGACAAGACAGCATAATTGTACCTGAGTATGAGGCCAAATTCACTGAATTGGCCAGGTTTGCACCGCATGTGATTGATACTGATTATAAGAAAGTGAGGCACTTTGACATTTTAGAAAGGGTAAATGTCTTAAAGTTGGAAACCTGCATTGGGGTGCTAGACAAGGCCATAATATCAGAAGCTAACATAGCTAGACAGACTAAGTCAACAACTGACTGGAAAGGCAACAAAAGGCAAGGCTTCTTCTCAAAGAAGAAATTTTTGAAAAAGCAAAACACGGGCTCCTCAAGTACCTCGAATTCTTCCCGAGATACATCTCCCATGTGCAATATTTGTAGTAAAAGGCATCGCGGGGTTTGTTACCGTGTGTCAGGAGCCTGTTTTAAATGTGGTAAATAAGGGCATATGGCCAGAGATTGTAATCAAAACAGTGGAAAGCTAGCTGCTAGCTCAACTGTATCAATCCCGAAGCCGGGAAATACTATGAGATCTACTACCACCGGAGATACCGTGAGACAAGGGAAAGTTTTTGCGCTTGTTCCGGGCGATACACAGAATGCCAATGCAGTCGTCTCAGGTACTATTTCTATATGTAATCAGGATGCTTTTGTGTTAATTGACTCCGGATCAACACACTCTTTCGTAACATGTGCATTTGCATCTAGACTGAGTAGACCTCTAGAATTATTGCCATATCTGCTGTGTGTATCTGCTCCATCCGGGGAATCTGTGTTATGTGAATCTATATATCGTTTTTGTGACATGCATGTTGGGAATGCCATTCTATATGTGGATTTGTTGCCTTTGAACTTTAGGCACTTTGATATAATTCTGGGCATGGATTGGTTAACTAAATATTGTGCCACCATTGATTGTGTGACAAAACGGGTTATGTTTAGACCACCAAAACAGGAAGAAATTGTATTTGTGGGTAACGGGGTAGTGCCTCCACCTTATTTAATATCTACAATGAAGGCATGTAAACTGATCAGGAAAGGATGCCACGGTTATTTGTGTTATGTGTTGTCTGAACAATCCGTGAATGTTGAATTGAATGATATCCCTATTGTTAGAGAATTTCCAGATGTGTTTCCAAATGAATTACCAGGGGAATTGGTAGACAGGGAGATAGAATTTACAATTGAGATTATGCCAGACACCCAGTCCATTTCCAAAACTCCCTACAGAATGGCTACTACTGAAATGAAAGAACTGAAAGAACAGTTGCAAGACCTGTTTGACAAAGGGTTTATCCGACCTAGCACTTCACCATGGGGTGCACCAGTGTTGTTTGTGAAAAAGAAAGATGGAACCTTGCGTTTATGTATCGACTATCGAGAATTGAACAAGGTAACAATAAAGAATAAATATCCCTTACCCCGTATTGATGACCTGTTTGACCAATTACAGGGATCACAAGTGTTTTCTAAGATTGATTTGAGATCCGGGTATCATCAGTTGAAAGTAAAGGCAGAAGATGTTGAGAAAACCGTATTCAGAACGAGGTATGGTCATTTTGAATTTCTTGTTATCCCGTTTGGGGTGACTAATGCTCTGGCAGCGTTTATGGACTTAATGAACCGAATTTTTAAAACCTATCTTGATGAATTTGTTGTGGTTTTTATTGATGACATTTTGATATACTCCAAGAATAGACTTGAACATGAACATCATTTGAGAACTGTCTTGTAAATACTTAGGGAAAGGAAATTGTTTGCTAAACTAAAGAAATGTGAGTTTTGGTTGGATGAAGTTATTTTCTTAGGGCATGTTATCAACAAAGAGGGGATTTCAGTGGACCCACAAAAAATAGAGGCAATTGTGAATTGGCCTACACCGACAAATGTAACAGAGGTCCGCAGCTTCATAGGCTTAGCCGGGTATTACAGAAGGTTTGTGAAAAAAATTTCAAGGATAGCTGTACCTCTTACCTAGTTGACACACAAGGGGCAATTATTTGAATGGAACGATGAAAGAGAATCTGCCTTTTATGAACTGAAAACGATATTGACCACTGCACCAGTATTAACATTGCCCACAGGTACGGAAAACTTTGTAATTTTCAATGATGCATCTTATAAAGGTTTGGGTTGTGTACTAATGTAGAACGGAAAGGTTATTACTTACGCCTCCTGACAGTTGAGACCACACGAGAAGAACTAACCGACGCATGATTTAGAATTGGCCGCAGTTATTTTTGCTTTGAAAATCTGGCGGCATTATTTGTATGGGGCAAAGTGTGAGGTCTACACGGATCACAAAAGTCTGAAATACTTCTTTACGCAGAAGGAGTTGAACATGCGACAGAGGAGATGGCTCGAACTGATAAAGGATTATGATCTTGAGATTCAGTATCACCCCAGGAAAGCTAATACAGTTGCAGATGCCTTGAGCAAAAAATCAACGGGGAGTATGGCTTGTGTGCTTACTGAGCAGAAAAAGATCTTGCATGATTTTGAGAAGTCTGAAATTGAAGTGGTATTGTGTGAACAGGGCGGATTGATAGCTGCTATTTCAGCCGAACCGGCAATCATTGATGAGATTAAACAGAAACAAAAAGAGGATGAATTCCTCAAGAGAGTGATTGAAGAATTTGAGACAAGTCCAAAAGCAGAGTTCAGCATTGAAGGCGAAGTGTTAAGATTTCAGAACCGAATGTGTATCCCAGATATTCCGGAACTAAAGAAAAGGGTTTTAGATGAAGCCCATAAATCAGTGTTTGCTATGCATCTAGGTAACAATAAAATGTATCGGGATCTGAAACAAAGCTATTGGTGGCCTAAAATGAAGAGAGAGATTGCAGAATATGTGTCCAAGTGTCTTCAATGTCAGCAAGTTAAAGCTGAACATCAGAAACCGGGCGGTCTACTTCAACCTCTCCCTATTCTTGAATGGAAGTGAGAGCATGTGACTATGGATTTCGTTGTCGGTCTACCTCGAACTCCTCGAGGTATGGATTCTATTTGGGTTGTAGTTGACAAACTGACTAAGTTTGCCCATTTTCTACCAGTTAGAACTACATTTAATGCTTATAGACTGGCTACAATATATGTTGATGAGATTGTCCGTTACATGGAGTTCCGGTATCTATTATGTCGGATGGAGATCTGAAATTTGTATCTAGATTGTGGAAGAGTTTGCAGGAAGCTATGGGAACAGAATTGAGATTTAGTACTGCATTCCATCCGCAGACAGATGGGCAATCAGAACGGACCATACAGACATTAGAAGATATGCTGAGAATGTGTGCCTTGGATTTTCAGGGGAGTTGGGAAGACTATTTGCCACTAGCAGAGTTTGCATACAACAACAGCTTCCACTCCAGCATCGGTATGGCACCGTACGAGGCTTTGTATGGTAGAAGGTGTAGATCACCAATTTCTTGGACAGAAGTCGGGGATAGAGCTTTACTTGGGCCTGAGATTATGCAAGACACTTATGAGAAAATCAAAACCATCCAGCAAAGGCTCAAAACAGCTTAAGACCGACAAAAGAATTATGCAGACGTTCGAAGAAGACCTCTCGAGTATGAGGTCAGTGACCATGTATTTATCCGTGTGACTCCGATGAAAGGCCAAGTCAGGTTTGGAAAGAAAGGCAAGTTGTCGCCCCGTTACATTGGGCCATTCCAAATTTTGGAAAGGCTAGGTCCAGTTGCTTATAAAGTTGCTTTGCCGCCGGGATTTGAGCAGATCCATAATGTGTTTCACGTGTCGATGTTGAGGGGTTATCTCCGAGACCCGTTTCATGTGATTGATTATCACCGGGTAGCTCTTGATGAAAATATGGAGTACGCCGAATGGCCGGAACGAATTGTTGACCGGCAGGTGAAACAATTGAGAAGCAAGTCCATCCCAATGGTGAAAGTGGAATGGAAAGGACACTATGAGACTGATGCCACGTGGGAAAAAGAGGACGAAGTGCGACTCCGCTATCCACATTTGATTCCCGACGAAGGTAAAATAAGTTTGGAGGACCAAACTTCCTAAAGGAGGGAAGACTGTGGTAACCCTGTTCCGTATTATGCTAACTGGTCCTTATTATGAATGTGATTATGTGTTTGATATGATTTTGTGTGCCATTTATGTGAAAATATGTGGTTTTGAATTTCTATCTGTTCACCGTAGGAATATCTGTTTGATTATCTGCTTCGGAATTTAAATTGAAGGCCCTATCGGCCACAGAAACCAAAATTGACTGCGCCATTGTGATTGGCGTAATTTTTAGAGCCTACGGTGAAATTTAATTAAAAATTGATTCGGATCAAATTAATTAGATTAAATTAATGGTGTAGTACTCAAATTATTTAATATTGATAATTAGGATTAATGGGACTTATATAAAAAGCGGCACTATGCACTCAACTCCTCTCTTTTATTCATTTTGGCTGAAATCACTCTAAGGGGAGAGGGAGAGGCCGACTTAGAGAGAGGGAGAGCTCAAATTGAGGTTTTGACCTTGAATCTTGAATAAATTGAAGGCCAACTCAAGATTTGACCATAATTTGGAAAGATTGAGCTTCTAGGTGAGTGATTGATTATGAATTCATGAGTTTAATATTGTAATTTTGTGAATTCAAAGTTGAATGGTAATCAAGAACAAGGATTGTGTTGTATTTGATGAATTTGAAGTCAATAGATGCATGCATGAAAGATATTGCTATGAATTTCCATGTTTGAGCTTAATGTGTGTGATCCATGTTGGATTTTGATTAAAGTCCATGTATTTGATCATCTCTTCACCAACTAAGTTGAGAGTAATGGGTATATCCCACATGCAAGTACAAATCGTGGGGGTGTGAGCCTTGAATGTTTGAATTTAGTATGTTGGTGATGAGTTTGGGATAATTTGAGACATACATGTAAGTAATTCATGGAATTGAGCTTCATAATGTTGTAATTTGGTGTTTGTACCATGTTAGTACATGTATGTGTGAAGTTTGAGTCATAATATGCAAGATATGTCGATTTGAATACAAGTTTGAAGCTTAAGAACAGTTCTGGAATTTCCAGAATTCGGCATGTCCGCTCGAGCGGGAAATACGGGCTCCCAGAAGTTTTGCAGACATGGGTGTCCACTCGAGTGGGGAAGTTCACGCTCGAGCGGGGAGCTATGTAGAGTGACCTTCAGCTCGAGCGTCCGACTTCACGCTCGAGCATAAAAATGAGACAACCAGTACTTTTGCAGACCTTATGTGTCCACTCGAGCAGGGAAGTCCAAGCTCAAGCGAGGGACCCCTGTTTCTGAAATTTTGAAAATGCGTTCTGTGTTTCGTTTTCCGTTCTCTTTCACTTCTAAGTACTCTTAGGCATGCATTGAACATTATGAATGAATTAAAGGAATAAGAAAGAAGCCTAAAGAGGAATGTGTGAATTATAGACGGATTGAATCGTTTATGACCCATGTGTGTTATGTACTGTGTAGGGTCAAACTCCAGGGCAAATCAATCAGTCGATCACTGTGAATAATATCTTAATAAGATATCTGAAATATGCTATTTGTCCAATTGTTCATCTTCCTATAAGTCTGTTAAATTGAATTGTGGACAAATGTTTGCTATGCCGAATGAATGAATAGGCCAAAGGCCAGTTTGATACGAATGGATGAATGGGCCGAAGGCCAGTTTGATACGAATGAATGAATGGGCCAAAGGCCAGTTTGATACGAATGGATGAATGGGCCGAAGGCCAGTTTGGTACGAATGAATGAATGGGCCAAAGGCCAGTTTGATACGAATGGATGAATGAGCCAAAGGCCAGTTTGACATGATTGAAAGTATGAATGGGCCAAAGGCCAGTTTGACATGATTGAAAGTATGAATGGGCCAAAGGCCAGTTTGACATGAATGAAAGTATGAATGGGCCGAAGGCCAGTTTGACATGAATGAAAGTATGAATGGGCCAAAGGCCAGTTTGATATGAATGGATTGGTCCCGCGGCCATCTGATGTGTTTGGAACTGCAGTCACCTGCCCTATGTATACCTGTATATATATTAGATAGAATATGAATTGGGCCCAAGGCCGTTTGTCGTATATTATTCTAGTGTATCTTCTTTATTCGATATTATTCACTGGGCTTTCGCTCACGCTCATTCATGTGTCTGTAGGTGAGCCAAGGGAGGTCCAAACCCAGCCTCAGTGAAGTTGTGAGAACAACCAAAGTTTTGAAGAGTCAGCCATACGTCTCACGCACGAGACTCGTTTTCGCCCTTTTGCTACCTTGTTTTATTTTGTCATGTTGGCGAGGACTTTGGATACGTTTGTATATAGTTTTGATTGGCTGACCTAGACCTGAATGATCCTGTATATACAGAACTTTGTGTTAGTACATATTTTGATGTGAGTTATTAACATGCATATGTATGAATTGTTATGACGTGCCATATAAGCACAGCTCTATGGACAAAAGTTTGAAATTGCTTCCGTTTGGCCCCTTTACTCTGTTGAGTTATGTCTGGAATGGTTTGAGGCCGTAGGTAACCCTTGATTACTGGCCGGTTATGTCCTTAACCCATAGGGGCGGGTTCGGGTCATGACATGCCTAGCTGCATATAGTAAGCCATAGTGACTATTCCAAAGTAGGACAGGATGCTCACCCGTATACAGGATTACGTGAAACCCTCTTGATTGAAGTAGTGAAACCCTAGTTCATGACAAAACTAGGACAGGGTAACTCTACCTCCTCATAGGGGTGTTTTGGTTCTCTTTGAACTGGTATGTGCTTTATAGTGAAACTGTATAGGAATGTTCCTATCAGTGGCACAGTTGGTATTTGTTTTGGGGCAAAATTCAATATGGAGTACAGTTTTACAGCTTTCATCATGTATGTGTTGATAACATCTTAGTTGGGGTGTTGTACGGTTTCTAATTACTGTTTTCTTTCTTTCTTTATTTGTTTTGCTAGGTAGTTTAAAACCATAGCTTCAGAAGGTTCTAATATCTCCCAAGTACTCTGGACCCGCGTCGAAAGACTTTGCAAGGTTAGAGATCTTATTTCGGGGATAACTTGTGTTTGCCTCGCTATCACCAGTTGCAAGGCAAAAGAGGATCAGACAAAATTCACTAGTCCAGTTCTTACAGCAATCACCTCTTAACTCACTTGTATTTAGTCCGGTTCAAGAACAATCATCTACTTCCAATCCAACTCAAGAACAGTCACCTATTCCAATGGCGTAGTATCCCCAAGTAAATATGCAGGAATTAATACTCCATCTGCAGTTGACACACTACAGCATGATGTGGCCAGTCAGGCAAAGGTCATAACTAGGCTACAGCAACAGCAACAACAACCGTAACTGCAACCGCAACCTGCTGTGGCCTCTGCAGCACATGTGCCCACTGCGACTATCCTTGTGCCCTATGCCCGGTGCCACTGCCACTACCACTGCCACTGCCACTGCCACTGCTCAAGATCCACAAACCGAGGGTGTTCCGGTTTTCCTAGTCCAAGCTGAACTCATTCCAGCACAAGCTTTCAGAGCCCCGGTCTATCAGACCGGGGCAATATTCAAATTTGAGGTTGACCCGATCGCATTCAAAATCAACAAACTAGAGAAGTTGTTCAAAAAAGCCCAAGGGGTTAACTCTATTCCTAACATAGAGGATGGGTACACCGAATCTGCGGTTACTTTACCAAAGTGGTTTAAGATGCCGCACATTGACCGCTTTGATGGTTCTGAGGACCCAATAGTTCACTTACGACTGTTTTCATATATCTTGTGGCCGATGTGTTTGACTAGATTGCAAAGGCTATCTCTCTTTGGTCGCACTATGTTAGGTATAGCGACCATCTGGTACGCCAAGTTGGAAGATTCTACAAAGCAGAACTAAGAGAAATTAGCAAAGTCCTTCGTTGCTCAGTACTCTTATAATACGCAAATCGAGGTCACAACTCATGATCTTGAGGTGACACGTCAAGAGCCAAAGGAAGGTTTCTCCAAGTTTGTGACAAGATGGAGGGCTAAAGAGTCCATGATGACCACTCGACCTTCAAAAAAGGACCAGATCAGAATGGTTGTCCGGAACCTGCATGGCAAGTTGCTACAGAAAATGATTGCTCTTCCCTTATTTACCTTCAAAGAGCTTCATAAAATGGGGGTGCAAATTGAAGATGCCATAAAATAGGGGATTATTACTGATGATAAGGAGCCGGCTAAGGGGCCGTTTGTTCATAGTTCCAATGCTGCCAGCGGTAGCATAACTGTGAGGCCGTCCGAAGTAAGTGTTGTCACCACGACCAAAGCTGCCGACCCCTTCGCCAACATGGGACCACAAACACCATCCAACCCTACCCGGCCTTCGGGTAGAATTTTTACCCCACTATACATGACCCCTATCCAAAGCCATGCAGGTGCTAATCAAGAAAGGGCACCTAAAACCCTTAGAACCTCATCCACTCCCCGACCCTCTTCCGCCTAAGCATGACCCCACAAAATATTGTGCATTCCACCAGAAGCACAGCCATGAAACTGACCGATGCTTCCGATTGCGTCATGAGATTCAAGATCTCATTGACAACAAAGTCATCACTCCACCCCAGAAACCAAATATAATTACCAACCCGTTCCCTGTCCATAACCAAGTCCCTCCACCTCGAAATCTTCACCTTATCCATACCCTGTCCACCTCCTATGACCCTAGTATCTATATTACCCTCTCCCACCTACCAAAACCGATGTTGTTCATTCATGAGGGCACATAATTGTGTATGATGGACACATCTAACCTACAAACTGAGCTTCACAGATCAGTGGTGACAACACCTGTAGTAGACAAGATGTTGACCTCAGAGGGAGGTATTGGTCTACTATCGGAACGTCCCGGGGACTTATCTGAAAAAGTGTACGATCCAAGCCATTACATTATCCATGCTACGCAACTCAGGCCAGAAATCGTGTTGCAAACTTTAGGGGACATTAATGTGGTCAGGAAGGATGGTCCGAACCAAGGGTTGGACGATTCAGCAGACCTAGTAAAAGATATGGACAACTTGCAGTTCTTCGAGGAACAAGACTAAAGTGATGTACAGATTGGGTGGTTCGATCTGAATGGGTTGACTAATAATGCTGGGTGGCCGAGTGATGAGTCGGACAAGGAAAAAGAAACTGGGATTAAACTAGAGGGAAAAAAAGTTGAGATACCTGTTGTAGCCGGAAAGGTTGATGAAAAGGAAAAACTACCAGAGGGCACATGTGCAGGAAAACCAACCCAAGAAGTGGATATTATGAAGATTACAGATACTGAACAGGAAGCTGTGCTGAGGTAGTTTGAGAAAGAAAGAATTGAAGATAGCCAAAAAACCACAACAACATGTTGTCCTAAAGGAGACACTTGTACTGTAAAGATGATTCGAGTAGAGCCGGACAACTGTTTGTCGATAGTTGATGGCGAGTGTTGGGACGATAGTGATCTGCATATGGCCCATACTGACGAAGACTGAGGGGACTGTATCCCATACAATACATGGTATTCTGAGGAGATAAACCATCTCACAAGAAGTGGACAGTATTTTAAACCTCCACACCTGGATCAAGTAGAGCCATCAAGAAAGGACCGGGAGGTCGAAAAAGAGAAGGAGAAGCAGCTAGAAGAGGAGCTAGTCCTGAAGCAGTTCAAGAAGATCCAAGCCGATATCGCTATCTGGGGACTCCTCATGGTTTCACGGGTGCACCGACAGGCAATATTGTCAGCAATGGATAAAGCTAAATTATCCATTGATACAACGCTCGAGCAACTTGTGGGTCTAGTCTTTCCAAGTGGTACCAAGCCAATGCTCACTTTCTCTAACATGGAGCTACCGCTGGAAGGGTTGGCTCACAACAAGCTGTTATACATATCCGTGGAGTGTAGAGAGAATTGGGTGCCAGTAGTGTTGGTGGATACTGGTTCTGCCATTAATGTTTGTCTATCTCGCATTGCCTACGCAATAGGCCTCAAACTGGCGGACTTCATCCCCACGGCCCAGGTGATATGGGCTTATGACAACACAAGCAGAGAGGTCATGGAGACAGTAAAAATGCGAGTCTAGGTAGGCCTATTCGAGCAAGAGATCGAGTTCCACATACTGGATGTGCTGGCTACCTTTAACCTACTGTTAGGGAGGCCTTGGTTACATCACGTGAAGGCTGTGTCCTCCACCCTCCATCAAATGCTAAAGTATCCTCATGAGGAAGGAGTAGCAACCATTTTTGGAAATTCGTCCATACACCCACCACCAGAGATGACTACACCGTTTCTAGAGATCAATCATGGTGATGAGGATGTATTCCTCTTGGGATTCACTCTGGCAGAAGCCTGGGTAATGCAGACAATATTAGCCATGGATAAAGGCATGTACGTCAGTGCCCAGTCCATCTACTTCATGAACAAGCTGCAACATATTTCGGGGATAGGGCTCGGAAGGAGTGGGTAGAAACGTGTTGCAGCACTAGCAAAGGTGCCACACAACCCGCATGCCTTTGGGTTGGGCTGCGTACCCACCAAAGAGGACTGGATAAGAAATAAGAAATAAATGAGGGACAGAGCCAAGGTCAAGAGAGCTGGGAAGCACCATAAGCTCGTCCACAAGCCAATCCGAGAGACATTGAATGGGTGTTTTGTTAAAGAATGAGAGGATTTCCTTTTTTATAGCTTTCCTGAGCGTTCGGTGGATTCCTCAAAGAAGCGTGTTCCCGGGTTTGAGATCTTCTTTGACCATCAGTTGCAAGACAGTGATGAGGAAAGGGCTGAACCAAGCATCAACACAGGCCGGAGCAAAGAAGATGACTCAGATAATAGGGAGGTTGACATAGGGCAACACTGGCTGATCTTTTGACAAATCTCGTGACCGACACAGAGAACTTAAGAGATAACATTACTATCTTTATGATTGGAGAGGAACCAGGTGTGGATCCCACCAGTGGTATTCTGGATGCATCAAGGGCACCGTATCTTACTTAGCAGCTAGAGAAAGGTTTTCTTTCTAGTTTTGAATCGGATGATGAGCCCGAATCTAATTCCACTAAGTTTATAGAGTCAGAATCATATGCAGGTTAGTCCGGGAAGTCTGAGTCTAGCATTCCCGGGGGTGGTAACTCGGATGCGAAGGTCATGTCGAGGTACTTTTTTTCCTTCTCTTTTGAGTCTGTTGTAACAGAAGAGTCGGAACTTATGAATGAAAACACTACAGATTCTATGTACTTCTCTGTGCTGCTGATTTATTGCATTGACCAAGATTTTCAGAATTTTAATGAAAACGAAGAGGAAGAAATTCCTTTGACTTTGAAAAACTTGATTAATCGAGATGAGGAGAGGCGTGCTAAGCCCTATATTGTGAAATCATTGCCATTAATGTGGGTACTGAGAAGGTTCCACGCTTGGTCCAGATCTGTGCCACGTTGTCTTCGGAGGAACATGAGCGTTTAATCCTTTGTTAAAAGATTTCAAAGACATTTTGCATGGTCCTACAAAGACATGCCTGGAATCGACCATGAGATTGTACAGGACTGAATCCCTTTTGACCCTCAAGCCCGACCAGTCAAATAGAAACTGCAAAGAGTTCGTCCGGATTAGGCACTGAAATCAAGGAAGAGGTCACCAAGTAGATTGATGTAAGATTCTTGTTAGTGTCCGAGTATCCGACCTGGTTAGCCAATATCATTCCAGTTCTGAAGAAAGATAGCATAATCCGAGTTTATGTCAACTTTCGAGACCTGAACAGGGCTAGTCCGAAGGACGATGTCATGACCTGAACCCGCCCCCGTGGGTTAAGGACATAACCGGCCAGTAATCATGAGATTACTTACGGCCTCAAACCAAAACAAATGTATTTTAACAGAGTTAATGGGGGCCAAACGGAAGCAGTTCAAAACTTTGTCCATAGAGCTGTGCTTACATGGCATATCAGAATAACCCATACGTATGTACATTAATAACTTACAACAAATATACAGTACCATCAAGTTCTGTACAAACAGGATCATCCAAAATTAAGTCAACCCATGAGAACTATATACAAACATATACAAAGACTTCGCCGACAAGACAAAAATAAGATGGTACGACAAAAAGGCGAAGACGAGTCTCGTGCGTGAGACACAAGGGCTGACTCTCCAAAACTCGGTTGTTCCACACAGACTTCACTGAGGCTGGGTCTGGACCTCTCTTGGCTCACCTACAAACACATGAATGAGCGTGAGCGATAGCCTAGTGAATAATATCAAATACAGAAGTTATACAAACGATATGTAAAACAACATGCTTCAAACGGCCTTAGGCCCAATTCATATTTCTATTTAACATATATACACAATTTAGGTCAAGTGATTGCGGTCCCGAACAAACTGGCCTTCAGCCCATTTAAACTTTCCTTTGTGTTAAAACGGCCTTTGGCCCATTCAGATGACAAGCTGGCCTTTGGCCCATTCATTCGTTCATGTCGAAACGGCCTCTGGCCCATTCATTCATGTCAAAACGGCCTTCGGCCCATTCATTCTTGTCAAAACAGCCTTCGGCCCATTCATTCATGTCAAAACGGCCTTCGGCCCATTCTTTTATTCATATCAAACATTTGTCCATAATTCGAACTGGAAAACTTATAAGGCTTATAAGGAAATAAGCAATTGGACAAATGACAAGGTTCAAATATCGATATTACTCACAGTGATTGGTTGGTTGGTTTGCCCTGGAGCTCGACCCTACACATTCCATGAACACAAAAGGGTCACCAAAAATTCAATCCGTTCTTAAATTCACATTTTCCTCTTTAAGCTTCATTCTTATCTCTTTGATTCAATTATAATGCTCAATGTATGCCTAAGAGTGCTTAGAAGTGAAAGAGAACGGAAAACGAAACACAGAACGCATAAACAAAATTTCAGAAAACAGGGTCCTCGCTCAAGCGTGGACTTCCCCGCTCGAGCGGACCCAATTGGTCTGCAAAAGTACTGGTTATGTCATTTTTACGCTCGAGGTGCATTCTGGCGCTCGAGCGGAAGTCCATCCTACATAGCTCCCCGCTCGAGCGTGGACATCCCCGCTCGAACGGACATCATGTCTACAAAATATACTGGGAGCATGAATTTCACGCTCGAGCGGCGGTTTCCCCGCTCGAGCGGACATCGAAATTCTGGAAAATCCAGAACATGTTCTTGAGCTTCATCTTGATGTTCAAAGGCTCAAATTGCACATTTTTTACTCAAACTTCATGTATATGTGTACTAACATGGTACAAATACCAAATTACAACATTTTGAAGCTCAATTCCAAGAATCAAACACATGCATGGCTCATTTTCCCCCAAATTTATTACCAACATAACAACTTCATGCATTCAAAGCTTCTACTCCCATGGATTGTACATGCATGTGACATATAACCCTCATTCTCATCTCATATGATGAAAAGATGGTCAAATACATGGATTTCAACTAAAAACTTACATGGATCATACATTTGGTGCTCAACCATGCAAATTCAAAGTAATTACATACATGCATGCATCTATTGACTTTAAATTCACCAAAACTAAACTCAATACATGCTCTTTCTCCTCATTCAACTTGAATTTACAATTTACAAACAAAATCCATGAATCAAGGGTGGGTTACTCACCTAGGAGCCTTAATTCTCACAAATTATGGTTGATTCTTGAGTGTAGCTCCAAGATCACCAAGTTTCCTAGCAAAATCTCTAGTTTGAGCTCTTTCCCTCTCTAGGTTCAGCTCCCTCTCTCTCTCTCTCTCTCTCTCTCTCTCTCTCTTTAGAGCACAATCTCAGATTTTTGAACTCAAGTATAAGGATTAAGTGCATAGTGCCCTTTCTACATAAGTCTCCACTAGTCCCTATTTTTAATATTAAACAATTTGAGCATAACCACACTAGTTAAATCAATTTAATCTGATCCGAATCAATTTTCAATTAAATTTCACCGTAGGCTCTAAAAATTATGCCAATCACAATGGCGCAATCAATTCCGGGTTCTGTGGCCGATAAGGCCTTCAATTTAATTTCCAAAGTAGACAATTAAACAAGTATTCCTACGGTGAACAGATAGAAATTCAAAACCACATATTTTTACATAATGGCATACAAAATCATATCAAAACACATAATCACATTCGTATTAAGGACCAATTAGCATATTACAGAACAGGGATATCACAGTCTTCCCCCCTTTAGGAAGTTTGGTCCCTCAAACTTATCTTACCTTCGTCGGGAAACAAATGTGGATAGTGTAGTCGCATTTCCTCCTCTTTTTCCCATGTAGCATCCATCCCATAATGTTCCTTCCATTCCACTTTCACCATTGGGATGGACTTGCTTCTCAATTGTTTCACTTGTCGATCAACAATTCGTTCCGACCATTCGGCATATTCCATATTTTCATCAATAGCTACCCGGTGATAATCAATCACATGAAACGAGTCTCAGAGGTAACCCCTCAACATTGACACATGAAACACATTATGGATTTGTTCGAATCCTGGTGGCAAAGCAACTCTATAGGCCACTAGGCCAAGCCTTTCCAGAATCTGAAACGGCCCAATATAACGGGGCGACAACTTGCCCTTCTTCCCAAACCCGACTTGGCCTTTCATCGGAGATACACGGATGAACACATGGTCACCAACCCCATACTCAAGAGGTCTTCTCCGAACATCTGCATAATTCTTTTGTCGGTCCTGAGCTGTTTTGAGCCTTTGCCGAATAATCTTCATTTTCTCAGAAGTGTCTTGCACAATTTCAGGCCCAAGTAGAGCTCTATCCCCGACTTCTGTCCAACAATTAGGTGATCTACACCTTCTGCCATACAAAGCCTCGTATGGTGCCATACCGATGCTGGAGTGGAAGCTGTTATTATAAGCAAATTCTGCAAGTGGCAAGTAGTCTTCCCAACTCCCCTGAAAGTCCAAAGCATACATCCGAAGCATATCTTCCAAAGTTTGTATTGTTCGTTCTGATTGCCCATCTGTCTGTGGGTGGAACGCAGTACTGAACCTTAGTTCTGTTCCCATAGCTTCCTGTAAACTCTTTCACAATCTAGATACAAATTTTGGATCTCTATCCGACACAATGGATACCGGAACTCCGTGTAAACGGACAATCTCATCAACATAAATTGTAGCCAATCTATAAGCATTAAATGTAGTCTTGACAGGCAGAAAATGTGCAGATTTAGTCAGTCTATCAACTACAACCCAAATAGAATCCATACCTCGAGAGGTCTGAGGTAGGCCAATAACAAAATCCATAGTCACATGCTCCCACTTCCATTCAGGAATAGGGAGAGGTTGCAGTAGACTGCCTGGTTTCTGATGTTCAGCTTTAACTTGCTGACACTGGAGACATTTGGACACATATTCTGCAATCTCTTTCTTCATCTTAGGCCACCAATAGGTCTGTTTCAAATCCTTATACATTTTATTGTTACCCGGATGCATAGCAAACACTGATTTGTGGGCTTCATCTAAAACCCTCTTCTTTAGTTCCGGAATATCTGGGACACACATTCTGTTCCGAAATCTGAATACTTCATTCTCAATGCCAAACTCTGCTTTCAGACTTGTCTCAAATTCATCAATCATTTTCTTGAGGAATTTATCCTCTTTTTGGTTCTGCTTGATTTCATCAATGATTGCCTGCTCGGCTGTAATGGCGGCTATCAATCTGTCCTGTTCACACATTACCAATTCAATTTCAAACTTCTCAAAATCCTGCAAGATCTCTTTCTATTCAGTAAGCAAACAAGCCATACTTCCCGTTGATTTTTTGCTCAAGGCATCAGCAACTGTATTAGCTTTCCCGGGGTGATACTGAATTTCTAAATCATAATCCTTTATCAGTTCCAGCCATCTCCTCTGTCGCATATTCAACTCTTTCTGCGTGAAGAAGTATTTCAGACTTTTGTGATCCGTGTAGACTTCACACTTTGCCCCATACAAATAATGCCGCCAGATTTTTTAAGCAAAAACAACTGCGGCCAACTCTAGGTCATGTGTTGGGTAATTCTTCTCGTGTGGCCTCAACTGTTGGGAGGCGTAAGCAACAACTTTTCCGTTCTGCATTAACACACAACCCAAACCTTTATAAGACGCATCACTAAAAATTACAAAATTCTCGTACCTGAAGGTAGTGTCAAAATTGGTGCAGTGGTCAATCTTGTTTTTAGTTCATGAAAGGCAGCTTCTCTTTCGTCGTTCCATTTAAACGGTTGTCCTTTTCGTGTCAATTGGGTAAGAGGCACAGCTAATTTCGAAAAGTCTTTCACAAACCTCCTGTAGTACCCAGCTAAGCCCATAAAACTACGGACTTCTGTCACATTTGTCGGTGTAGGCCAATTCACAATTGCCTCTATTTTCTGTGGGTCCACTGAAATTCCTTCCTTGTTGATCACATGCCATAAGAAAACAACTTCATCCAACCCAAACTCACATTTCTTTAGTTTAGCAAATAATTTTCTTTCCCGAAGTATTTGTAGGACAATTCTCAAATGATGTTCATGTTCAATTCTATCTTTGGAATATATCAAAATGTCATCAATAAAAACCACAACAAATTCGTCAAGGTAGGTTTTAAAAATTCGATTCATTAAGTCCATAAATGCTGCCGAAGCATTAGTCACTCCAAATGGCATAACAAGAAACTCAAAATGTCCATACCTCGTTCTAAATGAGGTTTTCTCGACATCCTCTGCCTTAACCTTCAGCTGATGATACCCAGACCTCAAATCAATCTTAGAAAACACCTGCGATCCCTGTAGCTGGTCAAATAAATCATCAATACGGGGTAAAGGGTATTTGTTCTTTATCGTTACCTTGTTCAATTCTCGATAATCGATGCACAAACGCAAGATTCCATCCTTCTTTTTCACAAATAATACTGGTGCACCCCAAGGCGAAGTGCTAGGTCGAATAAACCCCTTGTCAAGCAGATCTTGCAACTATTCTTTCAATTCTTTCATTTCGGCAGTAGCCATTCTGTAGGGGGTTTTAGAAATGGGCTGGGTGCCTGGCACAGTTTCAATAGTAAACCCTATCTCCCTATCTACTAATTCCCCTAGTAATTCATTTGGAAACACATCTGGAAATTCTCTAACAATAGGGATATCATTCAATTCAACATTCACAGACTATTCAGACAACACGTAGCACAAATAACCCTGGCACCCTTTCCTGATCAGTTTACATGCTTTCATTGCAAATATCAAATAAGGTGGAGGCACTACCCCATTACCCACAAACACAATTTCCTTATGTTCTGGTGGTTTAAACACAACCCGTTTTGTCACACAATCAATGGTAGCACAATATTTGGTCAACCAATCCATGCCCAAAATTACATCAAAATACCTAAAGTTCAAGGGCAACAAATCTACATATAGGATAGCATCCTCAATACGCATGTCACAAAACCGGTATATGGATTCACACAATACAGATTCTCCAGATGGAGCAGACACACATAGCAGATAAGGTAGTAATTCTAAGGGTCTATTCAGTCTAGATGCAAATGCATATGTCACAAAAGAGTGTGTGGATCCGGAGTCAATTAACACAAAAGCATCCTGATTACATATAGAAATAGTACCTGAGACAACTACGTTGGCATTCCGTGTATTGCCCGGAACAAGTGCAAAAACTCCCCTGTCTCACGGTATCCCCGGTGGTAGCAGATTTCAAAGTATTTCCCGGCTTTGGGATCGATGCAGTGGAACTAGCAGCCATCTTTCCACTACTCTGATTACAATCTCGGGCCATATGCCCTTGTTTCCCACATTTGAAATAGGCTCCTGCCACACGGTAACAAACTCCACAGTGCTTTCTGCTACAAATATTGCATATGGGAGCTATGTCTCGGGAAGAATTTGAAGTATTTGAGGAGCCCGTATTTTTCTTTTTCGAAAATTTCTTCTTTGAGAAGAAGCCTTGCCTTTTGTTACTTTTCCAGTCAGTTGTTGACTTAGTCTGTCTAGCTATGTTAGCCTCTCATATGATGGCCCTGTCTAGCACCCCGATGTAGGTCTCTAGCTTCAAGACGTTCACTCTTTCTAAAATGTCGCTTCGAAGCCCACCTTCAAAATGCCTCGCCTTCTTGTAATCCGTATCAATCACGTGTGGTGCAAACCTGGCCAATTTAGTAAATTTGGCCTCATACTCAGCTACAGTCATGCTGTCTTGCTTAAGTTCCATGAACACTGCTACTTTCCTGTCCCGAACACACTGCGGGAAGTACTTGTCATAGAAAATTTCCAAAAATTTCGCCCAATCAACATCCCTGTGATTTTCTCGCATTAACATCCACCATCTTCTTGCCTCGTCTTCTAGGATAAAAGTGGCTAAAAGCACTTTCTGTGTCTCCGAGCAAGGGAACACTTCAAACAATTTCTCGATGGCGAGGACCCAAGCTTCAGCTTTCAAAGGATCTGACCCACCATGGAACTGTGGCGGTTTCATTTTCTTAAACTCTTTGGTGAGAGCTATGATTCAGTCATCATTCTGATTATCTGGCACATGAGGTGCCGGAGGTAGAGGTGGAGGATGTGGCTGCTGCCACTGTTGTTGCCATTCCTGTTGTTGCCTCAATGTCTCTGTCATTTCCTGAATCAGTCTTTTCATTCTATCCAGTCTGGCAGTAGAAGATTCCTCTATCTCATCACCTCTCGTTCTCACCATCTGATTAAACTTTTATTATACTTTATACAAAAGATACACAGGTATGCATATACTTAAGAGCATACATAATCAAATAATTTGGAATGCAAGCAGTTCACAAACTTATAACACATAGTTGTTCACATTTAATAGTTAAGCGTACTCTTGATGCTTTCAGATTCATACTTATCACATGAATGCATCCTAGATCTCTTCTAGATGCTTATTGCTCTTTTGGACAAGTGTGTGAGTTATTAACTCGTGCTCTGATACCACTCTGTCATGACCCGAACCCGCCCCCGTGGGTTAAGGACATAACCGGCCAGTAATCATGAGATTACTTACGGCCTCAAACCAAAACAAATGTATTTTAACAAAGTTAATGGGGGCCAAACGGAAGCAGTTCAAAACTTTGTCCATAAAGCTGTGCTTACATGGCACATCAGAATAACCCATACATATGTACATTAATAACTCACAACAAATATACAGTACCATCAAGTTCTGTACAAACAGGATCATCCAAAATTAAGTCAACCCATGAGAACTATATACAAACATATACAAAGACTTCGCCGACAAGACAAAAATAAGATGGTACTACAAAAAGGCGAAGACGCGTCTCATGCGTGAGACACAAGGGCTGACTCTCCAAAACTCGGTTGTTCCACACAGACTTCACTGAGGCTGGGTCTGGACCTCTCTTGGCTCACCTACAAACACATGAATGAGCGTGAGCGATAGTCCAGTGAATAATATCAAATACAGAAGTTATACAAATGATATGTAAAACAACATGCTTCAAACGGCCTTAGGCCCAATTCATATTTCTATTTAACATATATACACAATTTAGGTCAAGTGATTGCGGTCCCGAACAAACTGGCCTTCGGCCCATTTAAACTTTCCTTTGTGTCAAAACGGCCTTTGGCCCATTCAGATGACAAATTGGCCTTTGGCCCATTCATTCGTTCATGTCGAAACGGCCTCTGACCCATTCATTCATGTCAAAACGGCCTTCGGCCCATTCATTCTTGTCAAAACAGCCTTCGGCCCATTCATTCATGTCAAAACGGCCTTCGGCCCATTCTTTTATTCATATCAAACATTTGTCCATAATTCGAACTGGAAAACTTATAAGGCTTATAAGGAAATAAGCAATTGGACAAATGACAAGGTTCAAATATCGATATTACTCACAGTGATTGGTTGGTTGGTTTGCCCTGGAGCTCGACCCTACACATTCCATGAACACAAAAGGGTCACCAAAAATTCAATCCGTTCTTAAATTCACATTTTCCTCTTTAGGCTTCATTCTTATGTCTTTGATTCAATTACAATGCTCAATGTATGCCTAAGAGTGCTTAGAAGTGAAAGAGAACGGAAAACGAAACACAGAACGCATAAACAAAATTTCAGAAAACAGGGTCCCCGCTCGAGCGTGGACTTCCCCGCTCGAGCGGACCTAATTGGTCTGCAAAAGTACTGGTTATGTCATTTTTACGCTCGAGGTGCATTCTGGCGCTCGAGCGAAAGTCCATCCTACATAGCTCCCCGCTCGAGCGTGGACATCCCCGCTCGAACGAACATCATGTTTGCAAAATATACTGGGAGCATGAATTTCACGCTCGAGCGGCGGTTTCCCCGCTCGAGCGGACATCGAAATTCTGGAAAATCCAGAACATGTTCTTGAGCTTCATCTTGATGTTCAAAGGCTCAAATTGCACGTTTTTTACTCAAACTTCATGTATATGTGTACTAACATGGTACAAATACCAAATTACAACATTTTGAAGCTCAATTCCAAGAATCAAACACATGCATGGCTTATTTTCCCCCAAATTTATTACCAACATAACAACTTCATGCATTCAAAGCTTCTACTCCCATGGATTGTACATGCATGTGACATATAACCCTCATTCTCATCTCATATGATGAAAAGATGGTCAAATACATGGATTTCAACTAAAAACTTACATGGATCATACATTTGGTGCTCAACCATGCAAATTCAAAGTAATTACATACATGCATGCATCTATTGACTTTAAATTCACCAAAACTAAACTCAATACATGCTCTTTCTCCTCATTCAACTTGAATTTACAATTTACAAACAAAATCCATGAATCAAGGGTGGGTTACTCACCTAGGAGCCTTAATTCTCACAAATTATGGCTGATTCTTGAGTGTAGCTCCAAGATCACCAAGTTTCCTAGCAAAATCTCTAGTTTGAGCTCCTTCCCTCTCTAGGTTCGGCTCCCCCCCCCCCCCCCCCCCCTCTCTCTCTTTAGAGCACAATCTCAGATTTTTGAACTCAAGTATAAGGATTAAGTGCATAGTGCCTTTTCTACATAAGTCTCCACAAGTCCCTATTTTTAATATTAAATAATTTGAGCATAACCCCACTAATTAAATCAATTTAATCCGATCCGAATCAATTTTCAATTAAATTTCACCGTAGGCTCTAAAAATTATGCCAATCACAATGGCACAATCAATTCTGGGTTCTGTGGCCGATAAGGCCTTCAATTTAATTTCCAAAGCAGACAATTAAACAAGTATTCCTACGGTGAACAGATAGAAATTCAAAACCACATATTTTCACATAATGGCACACAAAATCATATCAAAACACATAATCACATTCGTATTAAGGACCAATTAGCATATTACAGAACAGGGATATCACAGGCGATATTCCATTGTCGGACATTGATAAGTTGGTAGACTTCACCACAGGCCATGCATTACTATCATTCATGGATGGGTTCTCCGGATATAATCAGATTATGATGGCACCAGAAGACAGGGAGAAAACTGCATTCACCACACCGAGGGGTACTTACTGTTACCGAGTCATGCCTTTTGCGTTGAAAAATGCTAGGGCCACATATCAAAGGGCTGCGACTACTATTCTGCATGACATGATCCACAAAGAGGTTGAGGTGTACGTGGATGACATGATTGTCTAATCCAAAGAGCGAGAAGCCCACTACACCTCACTGGAAAAATTCTTTCAATAGATCAAGAAATACAGATTGAGGTTAAGCCCACAGAAATGCACCTTTGGGGTGACGGCAGGGAAAATAGTAAGATTTTTTATCATACAGAGGGGGAATTGAAGTAAGTCCTTCCAAAATTAAGGCCATCATAGAAATGCCACCACCAAGGACTGAAAAGAAGGTGCACGACTTTCTAGGTAAGATTTTTTATCATACCGAGGGGGAATTGAAGTAAGTCCTTCCAAAATTAAGGCCATCATAGAAATGCCACCACCAAGGACTGAAAAGAAGGTGCACGACTTTCTAGGTAAAGTGCAATTCATAAGATGGTTTATCTGAAAATTAACCTTGACTTGTGAACCACTGTTTGGTCTCCTGAAGAAAGGGAAGAAGTTTCGGCGGGATGATCAATGTCAACTCACCTTTGAGTAGGTCAAGCAGTACCTCTAGAATCCGCCTGTATTGTCACCGTCATAGTTGAGGAAGCCTTTGATTCTATATTTGTCAGTAACAGATTTGACCATGGGGTACATGCTAGCTCAAGAATCTGAAGATAAAGTGGAGAAGACCATCTACTATTTGAGCAAGAAGATGTTGGACTATGAGACCTACTACACTCCCCTCAAGAAAGCTTGCTTAGCCTTGATATAGGCTACTAGGAAGTTGAGGCACTACTTGTTAGCTTACTCCATAATCCTGATTTCAAGATTAGATCTCATCAAATATCTCTTTGAAAAACTGACGCTTATGGGTAGGCTTGCTCGTTGGTTGCTTCTCATTTCTGAATTTGATCTCAAGTATGTCACCCATAAATCAGTCAATGGGAGGGCTGTAATGGAATTTTTGGCAGACCACCCAGTAGAAGGAGATGAGGCAGTGGAGTATCTATTCCTGGATGAAGACATTCTGCAAGTAGAAGAGGAAACATGGACAATATACTTTGACAAAGCGTCCAATCAATGCGGTTATGGGATAGGTGTGTTGCTGATAGCACCCGATGATTTCCATGTACCCTTAGCCTTCAAACTCTGATTCAAAGTGTCCAACAACGAAGCAGAATATGAGGCGTGCATTGCTGGTTTGGAAGCTACCCTAGAACTAGGGGCAATAAGGTTAAATGTCATCAGGGACTCGAACTTGGTTATTTCTCAAGCGAACGAAGACTAGAAAGTCAAAGAGGAGAAAATGAAGGTTTACCATCAAACCCTGGATATTTTGATTCTGAGGTTTGAGAAACTAACGTTCAAACATCTACTGAAGGAGAACAACTGGTTCACTGATGCGCTAGCAACTCTATCTTCCATGGTAGACATCCCTCTGGGAGTGAAAATGCATCCAATCATCATTGAATAAAAGTACACGCCTGCCTATAAAACCATTGTCGCAATAGATGAGGTTCAAGATAAAACCCCCTAGTCTTACGACATTTGGAATGTTCTAGAAAAGGATATGTATCCACCAGGGGCACATGCTACGGATAAATGGGGAATACGGCGTTTGACTGTCCAATTTATCATCCACGGAAACAAGCTGTATAAGAGAGGTCATCTGGGAATACATAAGCTCTGTGTTGAAAAAGAAGAATCGAAGCATCTCATAAAAGCCATCCATGGGGGGAGTGTAGAGGACACATGAATGGTGTGATGCTAGATCGGAAGATCCTCAAACAAGGCTATTATTGGTCAACTATGGAGAAGAATTGTAACAGTTTTGTATGGCGATGCCACAAATGCCAAATCCATGCTAATCGCATGAACATCACAGGGTCAAAGCTTTACAACATGACTTCGCCATGGCCTTTCTCAGTCTAGGGAATCGATGTTATTGGTGCAGGCTCGCCAAAGGGGTCAAATGGACATGAGTTCATCTTGGTGGCGATTGACTATTTTACGAAGTGGGTGGAAGCTCAATCTTATGCTTTGTTAAAGGCATCACATGTGGCCAAGTTTATCAGAAACAACATCATCTGTCAATACGGGGTTCCAAACAAGATCATATCGGATAACGGGCTCACACTTCAAGAAAGAGGCGGTGGATTTGCTTGAGAAATACAACGTGACTTTTCATGAGTCATTAACATTCAGACCACAAACCAACGTAGCTGTTGAGGCCGCTAACAAGAACGTTAAGAACATCCTATGGAAGATGGTGGAGACCTACAAGGACTGGGTGAATAAACTGTCATTTGCGCTTTGGGGCTACAGAACGTCAATTCGAACATCCACAAGGGTGACCCCTTATTCTCTAGTGTATGGGATTGTAGACCCGACTTTCTTCGCGCGCCCCCCTTTCGGAGAAGCCTTAATTGGTCTTACTACAGTTCGGACTCCTATTACGGTTTTGAATCTAATCTCACAAAGTCCAATGTGAGACTGATAAACACCAAAGAGTCTAATCCGGCAAATCATTTTGGAAAATTGATTTGAGATCAAATAATGCCAAAACTGGACTGCTTTGCCAGATTACAGAGTCACCAACTAATATTTTATTTTTGGGAAATTTAGGAAACCCTGATTCGTGCCAAAGGCCACGTGTCTGTCATCACCAAAGTTGTCTCGGCTCAGGAACTTGGATACGAGAGGGGAAGGTCCTGAAATGAGCACCCCCACTCGCCCGATCAAAAATCGGCCTTTACTACCATGATATGTTGTTTGATAAACACATGTGTTCTTATTCTGATTATTAGCTAGCTTACTATGTGATGCGCACAGCATACAAATATAGACTCAATCACGAGAATTAGAACAAATCAACTCATGTTTGCTTTTGAAAATGGTTTGAAAGTGCTACTCATAAGTAGGCTAAAGCACGGATTTGCCACCCTCAAGTGGGCTTTAGAAAACATGATTTTGCCACTTTGCAAAGTGGGCTTAAAACTCACAATCATCGAGTTGTTCCAATTCAGGCAATCAAGCCTTTACCCACAGGCATTCAAGTAGTTAAGCACTTAAGCAAATAGCCTCATGGCAAGCATACTATCATGGCAACACTCACACTCATGCAAGTATGCTAAAGTGTAACACTTACAGTGTACTCCAAGCCAAAACAAAAGCTAATTAAAAATCATGCATAATCCTAACTATATAAGATGCCTAATGCAACACATGCAATATGCAATGAAATAGGCTCAGCTATCTAAGATGGCATATGAATGCGACAATTTGATAACATGTATTCAAATAGGTATTAAAATACGATACAGTTTGATGATGCGCCGAGCCCGGTGCATGCAAGACAAATGAATGATGCACACATGCAAGCATAAGGTATGCTAATTGAAAAATGCCCTAAAACTAACCATCGAAAGCGATTAAGTAAAAGGGAGAAAGAAGTAGGGTTGGAAGACATGCACACATATACGCACGCTTATTACAACAATACGCCCTCGCGACTAAGGGTCCGAATAAGTAAGCTAAGCTAATCTAAGCTGAGCTAATCAACTAATCTAATTAAACTAATTAGACTAATTATTACACAACCAAATTAAATAACTAGCAAACTAATTACTAATTATTACAAAACAATAACTAATTAACAAATTAATTAATAACAAAACCAAAGTATGCAAAACATGGAAGCTAGGCTGCCTCAGCTCTGCCTGGAGTAATGAAGGATGCATGCTCTCAATTGCCGTCCTGAAAAGCTCTCTGGTTTGCTCTTGAGAGGCTCTGCTTGCAGGGTGTCTCCAAGACCTCTCTGCTGAACCTTACCAAACAATGCTGGAGAGTGCACCAGTGGCCCATCGGCCATGAGAAGCTACTGCCGGCCATCTGCCGGCCAAGGGTGGGCACTGCCGGCCAAGGATGAAGTAGTGCCGGCCATCAGTGAGGCACTACCAGCCACTAGTGTGCTGCATCACCATTCTGCAACAGAGCACAAACTAGAGGAAAATGAAGGGTCTCTCAAGGGTATATCTGTACTGTGCCACTCCTTGTCATCTCAAAACATCAAAGGAGAGGCACCATTGGATCCAAAACCATCAATCAAGCATCTTGAATGCATGATGGCCAAAGATCCAACTTGATACAATCTCAATCAATGCACAAAACAAAGACACAAGTCCATTACCTTATCATGAGAGATCAAAGGCAATGAAGATAAAGAAACGTGACACGTCTCATCACTATGAATATGAAACGTCTCACATTTCTCGTGTTTGGATTAACGTCCGATCCAAACACATGCAATGCAACACACATGCTTATCTTGGCATGTTTTACTTGGTTCATTCTTGTTTACAAATTTTAAGTTACCAAGCCATTCCTTAATTGATTTGTCCAAATGTGAGAGTCCTCTAATGAGAGAGAGGTTAATCCAAAAGATAATTTAAGACATGAGAGAAACCATGCCTTTGACTAGGAGGAACCCTCGAAAGAGGGTTAAAGCCATTTAAGCACAAGCTTCAATCTCAAGCTTAAACACAACTTTGGGACTAACCAACCCTCAAAACAAATCAAAAGTGAATAAATGAGGGAGGTGGCAAAAATTTCAGTGCTGATATGGCATGAAAAACAAGACTCTAACATGCAAACAATTCATGTACAACATGTTAGGAGACTTAAGCATTAAAACTAGTGGAGAGCTTTACACTAGAACCATGTAACATCAAGCTCAAATGGCCAAACCAACTCTGGATAGACCTCAAACATGCCAACAAAGTGGCTAAAATGTGCTGAGATGGTAGCATGAAAAGCAATAAAATCATGCTCATGTATTGGCTCACAAACAAGGCACAAAGCACAACTCTTAAAAGTGATGAATGAGTGAAATATGTGAGAGTGTGACAAGGCTATATGCACTGAACTCATGTGTGAAATAAGGCTATGGCATGCAAACATCTCAAGCAAAGCATGCTTAAAGACATTGAAACTCAAAGCTAGTGAAGGCCAACTACACTATAGCCATGCAAGGCAAAGCATATATGACCAAGACCACTCAAAATAGAGTTTAAGCATGACAAAATATGAGCTAAAACATGCTGAGATAGAGCTAACACAAGCTAGAATCATAGGCTAACTCATTAGGCATGCTAGGCTAGTGAGCAAAATTACACTACAAGTGCAAAAAGCAAGCAACAAGTGACCCAATCAGCCAAAAACAGAGTTAAAGCAGGTCAAAATAGGGCCTAAAACATGATTGAATAAAGCTACAAAGAGGTAGAAATACATGCTCACATATCAGGCCATCAACACATGCAAACAAAACACAAGGAGGGGAGGCCACCCCCTACTATTTCGGACCTCAAAACATGGTTTTCACCACTGAAATTCCCCTCAAATTCAATGGTTAAAAAGCGAAAAAGGTTGGTTTGAAAGGTGATGAAAGATGGCACAAAAACTACACAAGCTAAGGAGCAAAAGGGAGAGACAACCCCCTAACACAAAATAGGCTCAAACTACCATTTTTAGGATTGAAAATAGAGTTTTTTGCAGTTGAAAACCACCCCAAAAACAGCACAAAATGATGGCAAAAACAAGTATGCAAACAAGCTTAAAGGGTGAGTCTTATACCTCTTGAAGGAAAGACAACACTTAAGCAACAAAACCAAGCAAAACCACCTTAAAGAGCTCCAAGGAGGCCTCAAGAGAGCTTCAAGAAATCTCAGCCCAAAGATGAACCACTCTTGTTAAGGGTTGATAGGTTGAAGATGGATGTATGCAAGCTTCCAAGCACAAAAGCTTTAGAGAAAGAGGAATTTAGAGTGAGAGGATTTAGAGAGAGAGGCTCCCAAACCTTTTCTAAATTGTTCTAACCCTCAAAACAATAGAGAAGCCTCTCTATATATAGCAAAATAGAAGCTTTTGGTCAAAATATCTCCAAAAGGGACAGCTGTAATAGCTGGAGAACAAATATCTGCAAAAATCTACTTTTCTACATCAATGGCCGGCACTGGATCATTGATGGCCAGCACTTGATCATTGTTGGCCGGCATGGGACACTCTTGGATGGCAGGGGGGCGGCATAGGCCATTCATGGCTGGCACATGGCCAAAAAATCCCATTTATGGCCAGCATTCTCCACCTCTGGTTGGCCAGAAAAATCTGTTTTTTGGGCCCAACTTCAAATAGGAATATATCCTTCATCTGGACTCCTTTGTAGGTCATTCTTGAGCCTAAATTGAATCCCTGGAAGTCTTCTTTCCAATGGTGGTAGCCTCACATCAAAATTCTAACTGTGCAAAAAGTTATGCTTGTTTGAGTGGAGACTGCTCAGTTTCGATCCTACCCGGATTCATGCCAAACTTCTCCCAAACTTGGTTTCTTCTCTCCTCTCCCATTTTTTTCAACTCCAAACCCCTAAATAAGGCGTTTTGAAAGGTTTTTCAGAGAGTTCACCTCTCTTTCATGCATTTCCACTTTGTCCTTACTCAGTTTACCGAAAAGCACAACATTTAACAAAATGCGAGCGTCGGAACATCGTAGGAACTCTTTCAAAACTATTTTGAAAGAGAGGGTTTTAAGGTCTAAAATATTTTGTTCAAAAATGGTTTTGGTCCAAAAAGGGGTGTGGAGTTAGGATTTGAAGCTCCTCTTGCTGAAGAAATCGAACCTTTACACTGCACATCTTTCGTCACCAAGTAAATAATTAGTAGCGCCCAAGTCTTAAGGGCGGTCAAAAATGGGGTGTCTACAGGCATGGAAGTTGTTTTACCGATTGAGATTGAAGTACCGTCGCTGAGAATTATGGCTGAGTGTCAGATAGTAGAGGCGGATTGGCAGCAAAGCAGGTTTGAAGAATTGATGTTGTTTGACGAGAGGAGGTTAAAGGCATTATATCACATCTAGGGATGCCAGCGCAGAATTGCTAGGGCTTTTAACAAGAAAGTCAAGTCCAGAAACCTCAAGGAAGGATATATGGCGCTGAAGGATAACCGAGCTCCCGTCCATGACCCTAGGGGCAAGTTCCAAACCAATTGGACTGGTCCTTACATTATCAAATCTATCTAGTCAGGAGGGGCGATTATCCTCATGGACTTAGATGGCTTGGAGTTTTCATAGTCGATTAATATGGACAAGTTGAAAAAATACTATCCCTGAGAGGCTTGCTAGGCCAAAAACCCAAAAGGGCGACCTATGCAAAAATTAGAGCATGAAAAATTAGAAACAATGAAAAATTGAGCTTGCAAGGTTGAAAACCCGAAAAGGGCATCTTTGGCAAAAGTTAGAGCGCAAAAGGAGAGATTTAATACTCGAGTGAACCTGAACAGAACTGCGTAAGGCCTGATTCCCATCTTTGGGATATGTAGGCAACTTCATCCTGAAGTTCGGCCATAACCATCTCCAATTCAATTGTCCTATCCTTTTGCCTGATCGGGCCATCTTTGTCCATCATTTATGCTTGGTTGTGTTATCTTCGTTTTAGCAGAAGGGCCAGTTGGAATGAAGTGCAGTGGCAGTGTTATGATCTTCTGATTCAGGGTTGTACATCTTACGAGCTGATTTCGTGTGTGTCAGGTGGTGACCATTTTCGAAAATTGTTTTGAAAATTTTACCTTTTACAACTTAAACCATTTTTGGGACCAAAAAGAAAAAAATTTAGTGCTCACAACTTTAATTCCATTGATTTCAACACAAGTACATTCTTCAACTCTCTAATTAAATCAAAGTTGCTTTTACATCATAAAAACTTAAAAAGAAAAGTCAAAGCAATAAATTAGGGGCATAGATAAGTCAGGTGGTCCTGCGTCCTCTGCTCGTGCTCGTAGAAGTCTCTGCAGCCAAAGTTGGCCCAACATGTGCCTCGTCTTCAAGCCAAGCCAAGCACTCGTGGGAAAGGCCATAACTGAAGCTAGCCGCAGGGGCCAGAAGCTTTCTCGTCCTCCAAGCAGTGAGGTACCAAGGCAAGTGCGAACCACGAATGGAAAATGAAGCTAGGTATTCTATCCCTTCCTTTGGACAGGTCTGATCATGTCCAAGCTGGCGTCTGAACTGAAATGAAAAATAGAACACGCAGTGCATAAGGCTAATCAACTGTATACTCGGTTGTCAGGAAATGATGTAGCTCATCTCAGTCAAATTAAGCTAGGGGCAACGCCAAGCTATGTTAGCCACAAATCTGCTACACATCTAGTCACACCACCATCCCTCTGAGGGAAAGTCCACTAGCTACTGGCGGAAGAAGTAGGCTCGGGTTGAATACTTGGGACAAGGGTCCACCACTTTCAACTTATCTATTAGCCACACCTAGGAAGGGATGAAAAATAAGAGAGATTAAAGAATAGAAAGATGTGCGTGGAGAGAAAAAGCAAGGAAAGGGGCTTGAGAGAAAAATAGAGAATGAGTGCCAAGCGACGTAAGAATCATAAATAAGAAATGATGAGAAATAATACCTGGAGTAGCAATGGACTCTCTGCAAACTGAGCAGTCTCCCGCTAATGAAAAGCATCCAAACCCATTAGGATCTCGGCCAGTGCCAAACCAATGCAGCTCTTACTTTCTTTCTGGCATTGAGCCACTTTGATCAACCTAATATTGGCTCCGTCGTAACTAGGGGAAAGAAGAAAGTGCGCAAGCATACATAAACAGTGGGCATATTGGCGATAACTTCGCCAGAGAAGGTCACCTCTGTCCCCAATATCAGAAAACTGATGAATCAAGCCAGGTATATCGAGTCCCCCATCATGAGCCAAGGATCGAACCTCGTGCAAAGTGAGTCCACACATCCGTTCCAAAGCCCGTACATGGCCAAAACGGGGTTGGGGCATGATCTCCTCATCGCGCCGGGATTCCATCAATGCTTGAAACTCTTCAAGAGTTGGACACATTTGTTATGCTCCGAAGTGAAATACATGTATAACTGGGTTCCAACATCGGACCGCAGCATGAAGGAATGGAAAACAAAGTGAAGTACGGCTCAACGGGAAAAGTGCATTTATGTTGAAACCCTAGAAATTTACCTTTTCCGTACCGTCCAAAGTGGCTATCCAATCCTTGAGCCTCTCGGCAAGAAATATCTCCATTTTCAGAAGAGACAGCAGCAAAAATGAGATTTTTTTGAAGAAGCAATGGAGGAAGACCTCTTATAGAGGATAAGGCTGTGTGAGTGGATGTTAGCTATCAACTAGCTATCTAACCATGACACCTAGCTGGCTGGTCATCTCTCTTAGCCGAGCGGCCCCTTTTTGTTGGCCTGGCAGTTCAGCAGTCTAGTTTTGTTCCGATCTTTGTGCTTTACGGTCTTGTTTTGAGTCTTTTGTTTTTAGTAAGTGTAAATAGTTGTGTTTAGGTTATTTTTACCTTGTTTTCCATTTATCGAGTTGTATTTTGTATTTTAGTCGATCGTCGACTCAATATCCAATTATGAACATTATTCCCATGCAAACGTTTTTAGTTTCAAATTCAATTCCATTTTTGTTTTATGCAAGTGTGGTGCCATGCTCATGATGTAAAACAAAACTCTTTTTATAAAACTGTAGGGTTTTACCCCGATCATAGTTTTTACAAAACAAGGAATATAAGTTTTTCAAAAGTAAAAGTAAAGACCTATCTAAAGCTATACAAGTGTTAAGCTACCAAAACAAAAGAAAATAAGCAAAAATTACAAAAATCCCCGCCGGTCGCATCAACCTTGAGAGGCCCTCTTCGTCCTCTTCTTCGGAAGGGACTCAAGGGCACTGTCTCTGTTGGTGCCGCTATTGCCAGAAGAATGAGACTCCGAGCCAGAGCCAGTATCATCATCTCCACTCCCTGACTCAAAGCCGGTCTCGGCATCTTCCTCACTTCCTGACCTCGGGGCAACATCATCATCCTCGCTCTCAAATGATTTAGAGCGTCAGCTCACTGCCTCCTTGGTGCCGTTAGTCTCAGCGTCATCCCTACTCAAAATCGACTCCGAAGAGGAGGAGGTCTCCTCTATTTAGGACTCGTTGCTTCGACCCCAAGCACCTCTACCTCTGCCCCAACCTCGACGCTCATCCCGACTATGTGATGGGCCAGTCTACCTCTCATTCCCGCCACTGGAGGAGGTGCCACTGGTGCTTCTGGTGTTACTGGTGCCATCAGTACATGTGGAATCTGAAAACAAGCATTAGAGTATCAGTTACAGTATGAGTGTGTTACAGAGTGTAGTATGCAGTATGAGTATGATGCAGAAGGCAAATTCAGCATAAGTGCAGTGTGTCAGTACAGTGTAAGGCAGTATCAGAATGCATATCAGTATATAGTGTGAGTATCGCATATCAGTTTGAGTATGGCATGTCGGTGCAATGTGGGGTGCAACAGTATGGGTAAGCAATGAAATGCAAGAGAAAAAAAAGGAAACTACCTGAATGCCGTGAATATCAAGCAATGTCTCTCTCCTCTACACCATGTGAACTAGAGGGGCAACCAGCTAGAGGAGACGTAGGCGCCTGCAAGTGAATTTGAATAATCAGTATCCCATAAAGGAAAAATGTAAGATGTAAGTTGTAAAGCACAGTCCGTATCTGCGGTGCGCCTGGAGCCCTGACCTATCCATACTCTGCCTCTAGTGGCTCTATTGGGATCTGATAGGCTGTCCCACTTGGCCACCAGTAGGTAATCACGATAGGAACTGCTGGCCAACCACCTGCATGCACAGTAAGAGGAGCCCCTCCAACATTAGTCTCAGCCTCATGAACAGCCTCTCCAACTAAAGGGGCACCTACAACATCGCTCGCGCGAACTCCGGTCAGGGGCGGCATGAGATGTGTCCAGATGAAGGCCGCTTAATCTCTGTCCCCTCTGAAGAAATCAGCATCCAGCCCTACCATATGCTGAATGATAGCCTCAACTAGAAGGCTATCGGTTGTCCCCATGGATACTGGGGCAAAGCAAGAACCGACCGGGGCAGGTAAGCCCATGGACTGGCATACGAAACGCTCACCCAAAAACCAAGCCCAGCAAAATAGGCCCTCTTAAAGGATCCCATTCCGAGAGGTAGCCCAAGATCCAACGTATTGGTCCCGTATTCCAGCCGGCATCATTGTCCACGGCTTACCATGTGATCTGCAAATGGAGAATTTACAAGTGGTTAGTTGTTGTCAGTTGTCAGGGTATGGATCAAACAATAGCAATGGAAATAAAACAGAAAAGACTGTGAGTTTCGGATTAGCTTGCGAGCCACCACCGTGTCAAAATATCGGCGATAATAAACAAAAGTCATGTCATCGCGGTGCCTACGACGGCATCTGCCATCATACCACCGAGAGTAGGATACGACCGACGCTATCTCGTTCACTGGCATCGGGACAAGTACGGAAATAGGCATAAATCCATAACTGTAAGAGGAGATTAGTTGTGTGAGTCAACATGTGTGAACAGTATAAAGACAAAAAGTGAAAAATAGAAAGCACAGGTATAAACAGTATAGAGACAGAAAATGCGAAGCATAAAGCATAATAAGCAAACAGAAATTGAGATGGAAAGCACAGTGTGTACCTCCCAGGCTCGCCAATAACCGCCGACCTTGTTCCCCTTCATGCGAGAACTGGAGTTCATGTATTCGTAAAGTGTGGCGAGACCAGCTCCACCCCAGTCATAGAATTGCACCTGGGGGTAATGCCACGAGGGCGCTCAGCAGGTACAACCCTATGTTATTCCACCTGTTCACGAACAAAGTAGTACTGAGAAGATAGATCAAGAACCCTTGGGTGTACTGTTCGATCTCCTCCTATGTCTCTAGCTAGCTCCCGTGGAAGCAGTCGTAAAACTAGCTGTCACGCACCATAGCAAGTCTGTCCAGTGGAGGGAATGCTCTGAGTAGATATATCCATACCGCCTCCCATCGGCCCATATCCATGTCAAAAGGGATCGGATCACCCCCTACTCTCAAACCAGTGATCATCAAAAAATCGTAGGGGGTCGTCATCATCTCCCCGATAGAAGAGAAGTGGAACAAGTGGTTACACCTCTCCACCAAAGCTCTGAGTAAGGCTTGGCTGGCCAAGTGTCATAAGAGCCCGGAATAGAATAGACCGAAGCCTGCCTCATCGACCAGGCTCGCGGACCAGAGCAGGGAGTTCCTGGAACCACTCTCTAGATGTCACCACCTTGTATCCTCTCCAAGAATGAGAGTCACCCTGTGAAAAGGCAAGAAAGTGTCAGTTATGTAACAGTTGATGAAAGGAATAATAATGAAATGCGGTAATGAAATGGAAAAACAAGTAAAATGCAAGAAAGTAAAGTTTGTACCTCAGTAGCGTCGTGAGAAAAGTGGGAGGCCCAACTCCCTCAACAAAACATCCTCAGGCACGCCGCCAATAAAGTCCTCAAATCGCAACATGCCTCCCGGGCGCCATCGCGTGCGTGCGTGCGTGGGTGATAAGTGGCTGGGTCAAATGGCCTCAACTTCAATGGCAATAGCTCTGGCTCAGGCCCTAGAGGAAAGACCTCCTCTGCTTCAAAATCAGTGACAATGTCCTCTGCCACCCTGCCGGCCTATCAACTATCGGTTCTTTCGCCTCTGCGATAGGTGGAAGTATGGGCACCACGGGAGGGGCGTCGCCATGTGGGATATCATCTATCATGAGAGGAGTGGGTGAACAGGTGGTAAAAAATGGGAAGATGAAGGAAAATGGCAGAAAACCCGAAAAGGTCAACCCTAAGAGAGAGAAAATAAGAGAAAAAGTCAAAACCCGAGAAAAGTGTGAAACCCAAGAAAAACCCAAGGGAAATAAGCCCAAAGTGATCAAAACCCAAAAAAATCAACGAAAACAAAATCTGATCAATTCAAAACATAGAGGACTATAAGTGTTTTACGAAGAAAGTTTGCGGCATTGAGAAACGTGTATAAAGCGCAAATCTAGAGAGAGAAAACACCTAGAGAGAAAGGGAAGATTTTCAGTCATGTGGCTGTATTCAAAATGAAGTTTGGTGGTGTATTTAAAGAGACCCGAGCCAAAAACCTCAAATTGCCCCCAATTTTTCATGGGTGGCCAGTCGTCCACTTTTGTAGCCAGCCATCCACTTTTTGTGGCTGGCCGGCCCCTTTTGTGGTCCAAAGCTGGTTTCTGCTTTTCTCCTACTTAATCTGTGTATGGGAGGTCCTGTTTTGGTCTTGGGAAGGAGAATTGAGGTATTTGAAGTTGGTTCAGATTCCGAGGACCTCAAAATTGTGTTTTGATTGCACCGTTCAAATTCCCACTGTTGCTTCGAATGCATGAATATGTCCCAATTTCATCTATGAGCAAGGTGTATCGTTTTTAAGCATTTTGAGGAGTCTCCGAGTAGTAAGTTAGAGATCGTTGCAAGGTGTCTTCAAACACCGCTTTCTGTCTGTCACTTCACTTTTGCGTGTCTATTATCTCGCATAGAACATGCATTGCAACTTATTTCTGTTATCTATTATGTTGCATGGAGCATGCATCGTCATTGTACTTGCATCAATTATATCGCATTGTGTCGCATTCGTGTGCGTTGTGCTTTTCAATTCTTGTACCCACCCTTGTTACATGAGTGTGATTTGGGCTTTCTCCCCTTAACCTCGCTATGCAGAAATGTAGCTTAGTCTGTTTTTGTTATCCTCTCTACGCGGAAGTGTAGTTAGGATCACCCTGCTATGCGATAGTGTAGCTTGGTTTGTTTTTGTTATCCTTTCTATGCGGAAATGTTGTTAGGATCACCTCGCTACGCAGAAGCGTAGCTTGGTTGTTCTCGTTCCTCACTACGTGGAAGTGTAGCTTGGTTGTTTTGTTACCTCGCTACGCGGAAGTGTAGCTTGGTTCGTTCTTGACCTCTCTACACAGTAGTGTAGTTTGGCTACGTGGAAGTGTAGTTAGGATCACCTTGCTACGCGGAAGTGTGGCTTGGTTTGTTCGTGTACCTTGCTACGTGGAAGTGTGGTTAGGTTTGTTTCTTGTTATCCTTTCTACACGGAAGTGTAGTTAGGATCACCTCTCTACATGATAGTGTAGTTAGGTTGTTCTTGTGTCCTCTCTACGCAGAAGTGTAGTTAGGATCACCTCTCTACGCGGTAGTGTAGTTTGGTAATTCTTGTGTCCTCTCTACACGGTAGTGTAGTTTGGGTTGTTTTGGTTTCTCTTTACACGAAAGTGAAGTTAGGATCATTTCTCACCTATCTACACGGAAGTGTAGTATGGCATGTCTCTTGTTACCTTTTTTGTGCGAAAGTGTAGTTTGAATTATGTCTTGTACGCAAAAGCGTAGTTAAGATTACTTCTCGTTTATTGATTTCAAGTTGCATCGCATCATTATCTTATCTGTATTCAGAACTATTGCATCGCATTATTCCTCATTTCGCATTATGCCCCTAAACTACGCTGGTTTGATTCCTTGCAAAGAGATACGTAGGCAACTTTCAAGTTCAACCAATTTACTTTTATATCTTGATTGTTTGCCCAAGTCTTACGGCCTTGTCAAAATGGGTCGTCTCTGGGCTTTGACATTCACTCACGTCATTTCATGACTTTGAGCTCTGTCAAAAGGGGCAACTGTTGACACCCCATTTTTTACCGCCCTTAAGACTTGGGCACCTCCGATTGATCACCCAATGATGAATTTATACATTGTGTAAACGCTTGATTTCTTCAGCAAGAAGCCTTAGTTTGGAGTCTCAAAAGCCTAAAAACCTTGCACCACTTTTGGACCAAAACAGAATTTTTCCAAGCCTGAACACTCAGAGGCCTGCAGGCCAACTAGTGGCTAGTTGGCCAAAAATGAGTGGCCGGCGGTCCCCCTAGTGGTCGGCCGGCCAATTGTTCCAGTAGAATAGATATTTGGCCACCAGCTGTGGCAACTGTTCCCACAAGTGCATGTACTGCACTAGCTATCTCTATATAGATATTTCTGAGATAGTAACATGTTTTTCTATAAATACTTGACCACCCCTCTTGAAATGAGGTTAGAAAAATTTTGTGAAGCAAAATTCTTGAAAAATATTTCTCTCTCTATCTTGCAACCTATATACACCTTACCTAGACTCCTAAACCAAGTTTTTAGGGCTTTTTGCTAAGGTTATTGAGCTTGAATTTTAGCTCTTGAGGATGGGAATTTGTTAGTTTGAAACTCAAAGCATTGCTCCTCTTCAAGAGGTATAACTCCTAGCTATTTTACACTACTTCTTTCCTATCTTTATTTACTTTTTGGACTGTTTTTCTACTGTTTTTATGGACAAAAACTTGTGGCTTAAAGCTATCAAAGGTAGAGGGGTTACCCACCCTTCTTTGAACCTCATTTCCCAAGCTTTTGCCCTTATGTTTCCCATATTTTTCTCAAATTTTTACCACTAATTTTCAAAGGTTTTCAGAGGCTGAAAATGTTGTTTTGAGGTCCCAAAAATGGAGAGGTTAGCCACCCCTCTTTATGCTTGTTTACTAGGTCAATTTCTCCATTGTTTTAGCTAACTTTTTCAAGTTTTTCCATGTTATTTCCAGCACTGTTTTTAGCTATTTTAGGACTGTTTTAGGTTGTTCATTTGGTTTATGCTTTTGCATAGTAGGCTTGTAGTGTAGTGATCCTCATAGGTTTGGTGGTTTAGGCCTTAGCCACCAACCTATTTGAGTTGATAGCATTTATTTCATGTTTTTCATACTTGTGTTCACATATAATCACCTCTGCCCTCCTTTCTTCACATTTTATTTCTTTGAGAGTTGTTCCAACCAAGTGTTGTTTAAGCTTGAGAAAGAGACCCTTCAATGCTAAATGATTTAATCTTTTTCAGAGGTTCATTACCAAGGCATTACCTCTCTCCCATGCCCAAAACAACTTCTTGTTTGACACTCCTCTCCATTTAGTGGACTTAACTATCATTCTTGGACTAAATGACTAATGAATGGAAAGGTAATTAAAAGAGGCAATAAACTTGGATTAAAATGGAACAACATAATAAAATCAAGTTTGGGGCTCAATCGGACGTTAATTGAACCCATTAAGTCTTGAGTCATTTCATACTTTTAGTGATGATAATGGCTCAAGATTTAAGGTCTACCACTTCCCTTAATCAATTCCATGATAGGAAGAAGGTTTATGGGTCTTTCATTGTTATTTATTGAGCTTTTGTCTCTTGATTTGTACACCATCATGCAATGAGTTTGCGTCGATTAATGGCTTGCAAATTAAGCCTACCCCTCCTTTGATGTGTTAGATGATAAGGAGGGGCAGGGTGGACAAACATCCCCTAAAAATACTCTATTTCATGTCTATTGCAATAGGGCAGTGAAAAAACCAGTGGCTAGCCGGCCACCTCTCTATACGGCCGACCACTTTTGCTGGCCGGCCGGCCACTTCATTTTGGGCCAGCAGTGCCATTTTCATGGAAAAACAGAACAGAGGCTGGGGTAAAAACAGTTCAATTTTCGGACTGCACAATAAAACCATTCTGACAACAAAACAGAGGCATTTTCAGGTGGAAATTCGCGTTCATGCATGAACCATCCCTCGCTTCTCGGGACCCGTTAAAGTTATGTTTAATAGTAGTATGTTGTACCTAAAGTAGTGAATTTGTAATAATTAATTACTTAGTTAATTAATTCCATATTGTAACTAATTTGTCAGTTCAATTCTAATTTGTAATAATTAGCTAGTGTAGTTAATTCATTTTGGTATTGTAATAGTTAGTTAGAAGTCGGTAATTAGCTAGGACATTCATTCAGACCCTCCTGCGTGAAGGCAAAATTGTAATATTTTTTTTTGGGTGAATAAAAAATTGTAATATTATGTATGTCTTCCAACTCCCATTTCTTTCTCCCTTTTATTTACCCGCTTATAATGGCAGTATCATGTTTTACATTTTTTATATCCTTGCTATTTTTGCATACATTTGGCTCAGCGCATCATTCTAATCTTGTGGTTGCTTTTTATCCAAGAAAACATGTTTAACTGTATACTATCAAATTGATTTACATGCCATGTTAGTAGCGGAGCCTATTATTTGCATTTTTTATGTGTTGCATTAGTCATATTGCATTGATTAGGAGCATGTATGTTTTCTAATTATTTCATTCTCTTTGGCTTACCTTGGAGTACTAGGTGAGCATTTTTGCTTTAGCATATTGCATGCGTGTGATTATTGCCATATCAAGCATAAATACCATGAGGCTAAGTGCTTAAGTGATATACCTGTTGGAATGCTTACGGATGAAGGCTAATTGCTTAAGTTGGGATAATTTGCTTAAATGTGCATATGAGATTATTTTTTCAAGTGATACATATTCAAACACTTTTCAAAACACACATAAAATCAAAGTGTTCCAACTTTTGCAAATTAGTCTATACTTTTGTGTATCACCTAGTAAAGATAGTCTAATAAATTGAAACAAGAGCATACAATGTTGATAAGAATCACATCATGATTAGTAGAGGCCGATCTTTGATCAGGTGAGTGGGGTGCTCAATTCACAACCTTCCCCTCTCATACCTAAGTTCCCAAGTTGAGACACTTTGGTGATGACAGATAAGTGGCCTTTGGCATGAGTCATAGGTTTCCTAAATTTCTCAAAAAACATTTAGGTGGTGACTCTGAAATCTGACAATGCAGCCCATTTTTGGCATTTTTGATTCAAAATTGATTTTTCAAAAGAATTGTCGGATTTAGACTCATTTGTGTTTATCTATTTCACATTGCACTTATGGAATCAGAGTTAAAACCACGGGAGTCCAAACTGTACGGCTATTGTATCCGAAAGGAGCATGAAAAGCAAGCTACAAAGGTATCATGTTGTCCGAGGATGTTGTTCCTAAGAGAGTCTTTTCTGAGGATATTCCTCTTGAGGAAGTCACTCACAAGGATGTTGCTCCCGAGAAAGTCCTGTCCAAGAAAACTATATCTGAAGTCATGCTCGATTAAGAACGGGATAAAAGGACTCTTCTCTCCTTATCTAATCTAGACATCAAGCCTCCGTACCTGGTAAAAATATTAAGTTACCTATATCTTGAGGGGTAAACTACCCCTAAGTTCGCAAAGTGTGACGGTAAGCAAGGCAATACCTAAGAGCACATGGTGAGATTCAACGAAACATTGGGTATTCATGGATCCAATTACTTCTTTCACTTGAGAGAATTCTCTAAGTCCCTCACTGAACGGGTTTACAGTAAGAAGTTCAACAGAAAGGAAATGACATCTCTAATTATGTGAAGAGATTCTAAGACAAAGCAGTGGATTACCACAAGGTCCTATGGGAGAGCTATTTGGTTCAAATTTATGTTCACCGAAACACATCACGAAGAATGTACAGATACTGAGGGTTCAATCTTGAGAAAAGTTCAAGGAAAAATCGAGTGTTATAACGTTCTCTAAGGGAAATCAAAACTACCCATTCTTTTATAATCATTTACTTTATGTTATAAATTACATCAATGGGGTTGAGTTCAAGAAAGCCTTCGTTGATAGAGGGGCTTTAGTAAATATCATGACTCGAACAACACTTGAGAAGGTCAGAATTCCTGAGAAACACGTTGTGAATCAACCCATTGCAATTACGAGGCTCAAAGGACATTGAGAATTACTCTTGGCTATGCGACAGTTGATCTAACCATCAGGGAAATCCTTTCAGCCACAAAGTTTCATGTCATTGAAGCCAAGACAACCTCCCATATGATCTTAGAGAGGAACTTGGTCCGATCAATTGATAACTATGCTTTGGGCTTATCAAACTTCTAATCAAAAACAGCACAAACAACACCTTATTCTCTTATCTTTGGGTCAGAGGTCATGCTATCAATCGAATGGAGACACCATCTACTTGGATGACACTTGTGTTTTTAAGTCATATGCTTGCATTTATCGCGGAATGGACCAAATGGAATAACTCTTGGATTATGCCAACTTCTTTGCTAACTTCCTCTGTCTGAGAGCAAGCCAAAATAGGTCTTTCCCAGTTAGTACTCTCTTATTCTACAATGACCTTAATTTCTCATCTCTATTTTGGACATCAGCAAAGGTCTTGACTCCTTGAGAATGCACTGAAGAAATTTCCTCTTGAACCACACTCTGAAGCTACTCTGAAGCTGTCTTTGAAATCAGAACATGGGAAGAAAAGACATTTCTGTATCGGAAATGGGCAAAATGCCCTAGGATAGCTTCTACATCCGAAAAGGGCAATGCCTTCGGATAACTTGTGCATCCAAAATGGGCAATGCCCTAGGATAGTCTCCGCATCAGAAAGGGGCAATGCCCTAGGATAGTTTTTACATCCGAAAGGGGCAAATGCCGTAGGATATCTTCCGATCCAAAGGGGGAAACGCCCTAAGATAGCTTGTGCATCCAAAAAGGGCAATGCTCTAGGATAGCTTGTGCATCCAAAAGGGGCAATGCCCTTAGATAGCTTTTACATAAGAAAGGAGCAAAGGCCCTAGGATAACTTGTGCATCCAAAAAGGACAATGCCCTAAGATGACTTCCACAACCAAAAGGAAGATGGCTTTTCGAGATAGAACTAGCAACTATCGTCGAGAGAATGGATTCTATGAAACCTGAGGCACATGAGAATGATAACATCTTCAGAGGCACATTGACAACACATGAGAATGATAGCATCTTCAGAGGAACATTGACAACAGCTTACTCTGAGCAAGCATGGTGAACACAAGCCACTACAATGAGTGCCCGTCCAAGAAGATCAAATGTGCATACCCGAAAAGATCATAGACTTCTCGTACATGTAAGGGGCAAAGTGTAAGAGAGGTTAACTTAATCCCATCTAATTGATTAAGCCCAATTGGAGCCCAGTCAAAAAGCCCAAAATTAGTGGGCTTGGAGATATCGTTATCGAATGGGTTGGATTGCTCTAATCTCGAAAGGGTTCGGATCTACGAACCTAAATACCCATTTGAGCTTGGACTCGAAAGGGTTTTGAGAAAACCTAGAGATCCGAACATTTGGCGGTTAAACTAGCCTATACCCGGGTCAAGGTGGCATGACTTAAGAGGTATATAAGACTTGGCGATATTCCTGGCAGGGCGTTCTTTTGAACTACTCCTGATCCTTTGAGATGATTGGGGATTATTGGTTAAGTGTGGCTAAGAAGAAGGTTTTACCAAGAAGCTCTATCTCTTCCGTGGGATTTTTCTCATTGTCGGAGAGATGACTTTCTCGGGCAAAGTTGTGAGAGAGAATATTTCCCCATATGCCTTGCACATGGGGCTCCATCATCATGAGTTGCCTATATATAGCACTCACCCATAATTTTATAAGGAGAAGTTTTGGAGAGAACTAATCTCCATTCTCCATTATTTCATTGAGAGTGAAAATAAGAGATTCATAGGAGAGTCTTGCGATTATTCTCTTTCTAATCTCTTTGCTTTCGTCTTCACACAATCTCTTATATCTATCATCTCTTCCTATTGTATTCCTAGTTGCTACCATTGAAGAATCTAAGCCTCCATCATCATTTCTAGAGAATTTGAATTTTCTGGCGATCTTCGAATTTTTCAACTTGCTTTCGAAATTTCTGACAAGTTTTCCAGCGACATTTCTAAACCCTCACATACATAAATATTTTGTAACTTGTCTACACCTGTTTTTTTAAATCTTGTACATCGCATGGGTTGTTAGTTTATGTATAAATAAATGTGTCAACAACTTTTTAAGCCACATATTTTGTTTTTGAGACTTTATATTTTATTAAACTTTTTTTTTAAAATGTTGTTAAATTTTTTTAAGTTTTAGAGTAGAAGTACCTAAAAATAAAAAATAAAAAAAAAAAGGACCAAATTATTTATAGAAAAAAAAAAAGAAAAGAAAAGAAAAAGTTCGCTAATAACAAATAGAGTCAAAAAAAATCTAAGAAAATTGACTCTCTCTCTCTCTCTATTTTCATAAGTTTCTTTAAATTTGATTGATTTCTTAATTTTTTGGAGTCTGTATAATAAAGTATGACCTACAAGTAAATATTGTTGACAATTTTAAAATTTTGCTAGAAATAATAAAAAGACAATGAAAAAGTTGCTAAAAAAAAATTCCAAACCTCCACTTAATGGGTACACAGAATCTAAAAGGAAACAAACTTCTCTCCAATCCGGATATGAATAGAAGAAATGCGGTCCAAAATGTATAGAGAGAAATTGTAGAAATGACCATCTCTTTAAAGTTTTAAAACTCCCTTAAATATAGCAGTGTTAGTGATGAATATTTTAAAATCATATGGATTCATTATTATTACTTCTTTTTTTTCGTTTGAGAAATTTAATACCCGTTTCCTAAGATTTGATAATAGAAATTTGAAATTATTTATTAATAATTTCTTTTATTACATTTAGTATAGACGTTTTAAACTTTGCTATGCTGTAGAAAAAATAGTCTAAAAATGTACTTAGAATGTTGTTGGATGGTGTATGTAAATTCAATTTTGCATAATGGGATGGTTCTTATAATACATCTCAACTATTCAATGCTTTTTGTAGACATTTTTTGAAGTAATGCTGGATTCCTAACATTGTTGTTTTAAGTTGACATCATTTGTAACATAATTAACCCTAAATGGATGAGTCTAATATTTCTTTCTATTACTTTGATAATATATTTATATTAATTATGTATTGTACTCCCTCCGTCTTAAAATATTAGTCCCTTATTCTATTTTTTATTGTCCCAAAATATTAGTTCCTTTTCAAAAATTAAGTACAAAAATAATATAAATTTCTTATTTTGTCCTTCTTTTAAATTCATTAACAATATAAAAAGTATAATTATAACATTGATATTCTCCAAAAAAATGTACTATCTAAAGGTAATTTTGGAAAATCAATTTTTTTAAAGTCCAATAATTATACAACTAAAAAAAGTTAAATTCTCCAAAAGAGACCATTATTTTGGGACGGAGGGAGTATGTGATCTTTGATTTTGGGTATTATTATTATAATTCATTTGAGTACATTGTAATATTCTACAGTATATGAATTATAAAAATAATAAAATAATAAAAACACTAAATTTAAGAAGTCTAATATTTCCCTTCCTTTGTGGAAGTTAGGGTGCTTGCGAATCGGGTTAGACCGGTTGATCTCTCATCTGTTATCCATTTGAACTTTGGCGGATTAAAAAAAATTAATTTGCATCCATTTACTTAGTTAGCGGATACGGGTTGGGCAAGTTGTGTGGGTTGACGTGTGAATGCAAATTGGTTTAGCTGTTTGGGTTTTATTTTTTTGGGCATTTTTTTGAACTATTTTCTAGTAATTTTTTATTATTTTGTACTCAAAATTTTTGATTGCTCATTTTTTTGGGCATAGATTTCATATTTCATACATAACAAATGTAATTACATAGGCAATATTTGGGTATGCAAGATGCATACCATATGTACTTGCATAAATTTTCATAAATATACATAAGTTACTTCATAAAATTAAGTTCTTACAAATATATGTAAGTTGTGATTTCTTAAATTTTTATGGGTTAATTTACTTATGTTTATGAAAACTTATACGATTTTGTAAAATAACTTACGTATGTTTGTGAGAATTTATGTAAGTGCATATGGTATGTACTTACATACTTAAGAATTGTCTATTTTAATTTTAATACACAAAACATAAAAGTATAATTTCATTTTTTTTTATGAGTGTATGTAGATTGGATTGGATTGGATCGAATGAACTCATATCTATCATTTGTCTAAAGTTAAGCAAATTAAGAAAATATATCTGTATCCACTCACACTATCAAAACTATTCATTTACGAATTATTTTGGAACACTCGGTTTAAGCGGATCGGGTGAATATTTGGTCCACCAGTGGAAGTAGTGATCTTCATAGTCAGTTCTCATTGTTATTTTATTGGGCAAATTACATATGCCCCCTCGAGGTTTAGCAAAATTATAGATACCCTCCTGAGATTTGAGAAATTACAGATACCCCCTAAAGGTACTATTTATATAACAAATTATGGGGTAAATTGTTATGAAAATATAAATCTCAGAGGGCAATTTGTTATGAAAATATAAATCTCAGGAGAATATCTGTAATTTTCGAAACCTCAAAGGGATATCTATAATTTAACTAAACATTAAAGGAGGTATATGTAATTTGCCCTATTTTATTTTATTGAATTAGAATCTCAATATCCAAAATATCTTCCTTTGCAAATAGATAAATATAATTTAGTATTGGCTCAATTAATGCAGTTGCGATTTTTGGGCAACCATAAAGAAATGGACAGACTCTCAAGTCAACCAAACCATTTTTAGTCAAATAAGACTTTGATTCCATTAATATAATGAAAGAGTTTCGTTTCGTATCTTATAATTATAAAATATAAATATAAATTTATAATTATTTTAAATTAAAAAATATAATTATATTTACCATTGGATAATATAATGAAATTTCTCCATATAAATATATAATGAAAAAGATAGTGAGCCTCATGATCCATATAACGCCTCCAGTTCAAATCATGAACATGAGAGAATTTTTCTTAAAAAAATTACATTTATTATTGTCTTTTAGATATGACTTATTAGTTGATTTTTTTAATTATTATGAAAAGACATATAAAAAAAAATAGAGAGATAATATAATCCAAATAAATTAATTGTTGGAGAATAATTTCGGTAAAATTAATTAACTGCGAATAATAAATAAAATAAACTTACACCTTTTAGAAGATCAAACTATTGAACGAAGCTGTGATTGAGGCCAGAGTATGGACACTGTGTCTTTAAGATAGAATAACGCCTTTTTCACTGGTGCTCGAGATTAATAAGCATTTTGTCTCCAAGATACAACAATCACCACACATAGAATTCACACTAACTCTATGTTTATAGCGAACCAAAGTATGTGCTTTGCACTCTCTCAAACTTAGACTCTAAAAAATATGAATATGTAGGATGAACAGAAGAGAAGGAAGAAAATAGAAATATGAATATATATTTTTTATTATTATAAAAAAAAAACCCAGATGGAGGAATAATTTAATATAGGCAATGGAAAAACCTTTTTAGAAGAGACATGTCTGTTGAAAATTTTGAATATGAAATTCAAATTTTTCCAGCAAACAATTTAAAATAACTTCAAATAATTTTAGCCCAAGAAGATAAGTAACGGGGCCGACCCAACCCAACTCACACTCTGGGTGTCCTTTGGACCCATGGCCAAGGTTCAATCTAGAAACTTATATCTTTTCCAAATTTTTCCTTACTTTCCTATGTGGGACAAAAACAGTCAATACCATTTTGATAATTTTTACCATGTCTAATGTCCGTGAACCTCACTTAGAAGTCAATTTTCCATTCACCTATAAATGGTTTTGACTCACCAATTACATAATCTTGTTCACCACACAGCAACGAACACATTGCTACTCGGACCCTCCAAAACCGGCTTATGCGTCCTACATAATTATTGGCATAAAGTTTTCGAAAAATTAGCATTTAAACCATTTTTTTCCAACAATCCCCCATATGAATGAAATTGACGAAAAGGACATGCAACAACATGAAACCTGAGAAAGTACAAAACTGAAAACATCTTGCATAAGATAGGTAGCTTTTGGCCTTAAACCTTCCCTTGTGAGAAACTATCGGGTTTACTGGCTGATCAATGAATATGATGTCTTAAACTGTTCTACTGTTAGTGTAAACCGAGACAATAGCTTTCATACAGTTTTGTTTTCATGCACAACTTGGTTCTTTCGATTGTGCTCTTTTTGGCCCTGGGCAATACTTGGTATTCATAAGTGCTCTAGAAAATGTAGCCTTAGCATTCTCATAAAACCGGCACAGTTCACACTCATATACATGATGCTCATTAAGAGTATTCTACTATTCTCCACTTGGTTTTCCAAGATATGAACTTCACTAAAAGTAAAACTTATCCTAATTCTCGCTGCAGACATCATTTGTTATCATAGAAATAGGTAGAAGATTTTCTCTTTAGTGATGGTCGGGAATCATACTTAATTCGGTTGTCCCTTTGAACCTAAATATTGGGATCTCCAATCAGCTAGGTTGGGTTGCCATTAAGATGGTTCTTAATTGGTAGGCTTTAATCACATTCCCCTCGATGATCTCATGACTTGCCCTCTGGTCAAACCTTTTGTTAACGGATCCGCAATGTTATCTCTTGAACTTATATATTCAATAGAAATAATTCCACTTGAGAGCAGTTGCTTAACGGTATTATGTCTACGACGTATATGATGAGACATACTGTTATACATATTATATTGTGCCCTAGCCATAACTATTTGGCTATCTCAATGGATGCAAATTGCGGGCACAGGTTTGCGCCACATTGGAATATCTTCCAGGAAATGTCGAAGCCATTCTGCTTCTTCCCCTGCTTTATCTAATGCAATAAACTAGGATTCCATTGTGGACCTGGCAATGCATGTCTACTTGGAAGATTTCCAAGAGACTGCTGCACCTCCTAAGGTAAAGACATAGCCACTAGTAGACTTAGAGTCTTTAGTGTCAGATGTTCAATTAGCGTCACTATACCCTTCCAATACTGCTAGATATCTTGTATAGTTCAATCCATGGTTACAAGTATATCTCAGATATCTAAGCACTCTAATTATGGCTATCCAATGATCTTTCCCTGGATTACTCGTGTACCTACTCAATTTACTGACAGCATATGCTATGTCAGGACATGTGCAATTCATGAGGTACATTAAACTTCCAATTATTTGGGAGTACTCTAGTTGTGATACACCTTCACCCATATTCTTCATTAAATGAAGACTAGCATCCATAGGGATTTTTGCAAGACAGTCATCGTGTTTATTAAATTTCTCAAGCATTTTTTCCATATAATGACCTTGAGAGAAAGCATTTCCATCAAATGTTATAGTAATTTTAATTCTTAAAATTACATCTGCTACTCTCATGTCTTTCATGTCAAACTTAGTGTTCAACATTTTCTTGGTAGTTTTTATAATTTCATTATTATTACCGATAATAAGCATATCGTCTATATATAGGCAAACAATGACATATCCCTTTTCTGTGCCTTTCGCATAAACACATTTGTCATATTCATTTATTTTGAATCCATTTGACATCATAACATTGTCAAATTTTTCATGCCGTTGTTTTGGAGCTTGCTTTGAACCATAAAGAGATTTTACAAGCTTGCACACTTTCTTTTTTTGCCTTGGAATTACAAAACCTTCTAGTTGTTCCATATAGATTTCTTCATTAAGATCTCCTTTTAAAAATGTAGTCTTAACATCCATTTGATGTATTTCAAGATTGTATAAAGCCGATATAGCAATCAACATTCTAATGGATGTTATTTTTGTTACAAGTGAATAAGTGTCAAAATAATCTATTCCCTCTGTTTGCCTATAACTAACTACAAATCTTGCCTTATATTTCTCAATTGATCCACCATATTTCATTTTTCTCTTAAATATCCACTTATATCCAAGAGGATTATATCCTGGTGGAAGATACACCAATTCCCAAGTATGATTCTATAAGATGGAATCAATTTCACTATTAATAGCTTCCTTCCATAAAGGAGCTTCTAGCGTAGACATGGCTTCCTTAAATGTTCGAGGCTCATTTTCCAGTAGATAAGTCAAGAAGTCAGGACCGAAGGACTTATGTAATAACCCAAAATTGACTTCATAATTGTGATGAGCATGATTTTTAGATCATAATATGAATTTTTGTAAAAATTTGATTCGTAATGATTAAATTGATTAATTTGTAGTCAACCCTTAATTAATCTTTTTAAACCCTTAACTTGGTAACTTCCTATCACAAAGAAAATATCTCCTGAGAATGAAAGAGTGCTAGAGAGGGAGAGAAAGAAGAGGAGGCTCAACAAGGAAAAGATTGAAGGAATTGAGAATTATTGTAGAAGTTCAAGGTAAGAATAACCCACCAATAATATCCTCCGTAATTGATTTGAGTAGGAACTTTTGACATTCATGTAAGCTAGGGTTTATAATAAAGGTTTTGTTCATGATGGTTGGTTAATTGGAAGGATGCTTCTTGTCTTTTGGTTGTTTTGAACTATTTTGAGCTATATGGAGGAGAATTACATCTTATTCTTTAATCTTACATGTTTGAACTCACATATACATCTAGATGGTTATATATAAAATTGGCGAACCAAATATGGCTAGAAATATGAGAGAATTGAATTGTTTATATGAATTTGAAGGGGATTGACCTAGTTAAACTTGTGATTCATGTTATTGTGATGTTGTACCATAATATTGAGTTGATTCCCCCTATTTTGTACCTTATGATGTGTTTACCTAGTTGAATGTTTGCCTTGATTCAGACTGCTCAAAACAGGGGTTACGACCGCACGTGCGGGAAGCACCACCGCACGTGTGGGGCTCACAGCTGCACGTGCAAAAAACAGGGAAATGAAACTTGAGGTTCTGAAATAAATGCACGTGCAGTGGAGGAATCTCGCACGTGCGGCCCACCTTCCCGCATATAAGGTGGAGGACTCCCGCACGTGCGGCCCAAGGGCAAAATCTGTGTGCTTCTTTTCTTCTATTAGACCCTCTGGAACTGCTAAAATGTACATATGAACCTTCTAGAATGCTTGTAATTAAATGAAAGTTGAACGAATCAGATATTGAGTAAAAAGAAAAGACTAAAGAAAAGTGACTGATTTATAAGTTGCATGTTGTGTGTAGGTCACGTACAGGAAAGGAATATTGCTCCTCCACAGCACTGTGAGTAATAGTAGTGTAGTGATATGTTCCACTTACTTCTGATAATTATCGTTAGCATACTATTACTCGTGAATGCGTTGTGTCTTGATATGGTGATCAATTGAAAAACTTGTGTTGTAATATTGAGCAATGGTATTCTTATAGACCCGAGGTCGTTCAGTTTTACTATCAATGAGCCCGAGGCCGTTCGGATATAAGCTACTTATTGTTGGCAGCCCTAGGGCTGAGGGAGGTGGTGACATGTCGATGTCTCATCGACCCTAATATGATTTGAATTATTTACGACTCATGGCCTAAGGCCAAGGGAGGTGGTGTACATGTTGATGTTCTACCTACCCTCCAATGTTCCAAACAGCTGTTGATATGTTGGACCTGAGGCCGTTCTGTATGATATTGGACCCGAGGCCGTTTTGGGAATAAATGTAGAATAAAGACAAGCATGTGAATTATATGCTTACATTCGGTGTGATTTCTGTTTATTCATATGAATTGCCCTACATGCTATTATTCACTGAGCTTCGCTCACTCTGTATTATATATATCTATGTAGGTAATCAGCTCGGAGGCCAGTCCTAGTCCAGCTCTAGCAGCTCTTTTGTCGATCCCGTTGTGTCCAATCAATTAAATGAAGCCTATTTATTTTTGTAGAGTTCCTTTCATAGCACATAACGTTGGGTCACTAGTACTTTTGTCAAACGTTGATAGAAATGTATAACTTTTCACCCTTGAATGCTTTGGTTATACCCCGCAGTTATGGGGTTGGAATTGTATATGTATGTATATAGTTGTCACTTGCGTATATAATACGTTATGTGTTGGGTTATATGATGAAATGTTTTGTGATCCTGGCATTTAAGCACTACTCAATGGATGTCATATTAGATTAATAATTGCTTCCGTTCAGGCCCCGGTGTTACATAAGGTATTTATGCTATTTGATTATTTGGTTTTGAGACCCATCATCGGGTCGGTCATGCCCAAACTTTTAGGGACGAGTTTGGGGTGTGACAATTTACTAGTCCTAGATCTCTTACTACATCTAGGTTCTTCCTCATTCGTTCCGTTCTGATTTTCATCAATCTGTCCTTGACTATGATCGAATGCACTTTCATAAGAACGTTTAAGAGAATTTACTCTTGTGTTGATTTATAAGGAAATATATATTCAAAGAAAGATGCATTTCTTGACTCGATTATAGTATTGACATGCACATCTGGATTATCACTTTTGTATACTAAAAATTGATAGCGCTACTATTATGTGCATATCCTATGAATATGCAATCAATAGTTTTAGGTCCGATTTTGATCTTTTAGAATTGGGAATGGCCAACTTAGCTAAAGACCCCCACACTTTCAGATCTTTGTAAGAAGGATCGCGACCTTTCCACAATTTATATAAAGTTTTAAGAATCTTCTTGTGAGGTATTTTATTCAAAATATAATTTGCAGAAATAATTGCTTCCCCCCACAAGTTCTGGGGTAAACCTGAGCTAATCAACATGGCGTTCATCATTTCTTTCAATGTACAATTTTTCCACTCAGCAACTCCATTTTGCTGTGGTGTATAAGGCGCAGTAGTTTGATGAATGATTCCAAATTGTGAACATAATGTTCCAAAAGGAGCATCATATTCACCACCTCGATCACTTTTTAATGCCTTAATCTTCCTGCCAAATTGATTTTCAACCTCAGTTTTATATTCAATGAATTTTTCTAAGGTTTCATCCTTATTTCGTAATAAATATACATAACAGTATCTCGTGCTATCATCAATAAAAGTGATGAAGTACTTCTTGCCCCCTCATGTTTGAATAAATTTCAGATCACAAATATCACTGTGAATTAAATCCAATGGCTCAGTACTTCTTTCAACGGAATTAAATGGTGCCTTGGTCAATTTTGCCTTAACACACACTTCACATTTATGATTTGAATTAATAAAAAAATTAGGTAGATAGTCCAAGTGATTTAATCTACGCAACGAATCATAGTTAACATGTCCTAATCTACTATGTCATTTAATAAATAAGCAAAAGATGTGGTGTTCTTATTAATACTAGGAACTACAGTCAGTACATTCATTTTGAATAACCCGTCACACAAGTATCCCTTCCCTACATAAACACTATCCTTACACAGAACAAATTTACCAGAAATAAAGACCAATTTAAAACCATTCTTGCTTAATAATGATCCAAACACCAAATTCTTTCGAATTTCTAGAACATGCAAAACATTGTTAAGTGTCAGCTCCTTGCCCAAAGTCATCTTAAGCACAATCTTTCCTTGTCCTTAAACTTTTACAATAGAGGAGTTTCCTATGAAGAGCTGCTCGTCATCCTTAACTTGTTGATAGGTAGTAAACATTTTCTTATCTGCACACAAGTCGTGTCGCCTCAGTGTCTACCCACCATTCCTTGGAGTTTGATCTCATCAGATTTACTTCAGACACAACCACTGCAAGGTTCATCTCAGTCACTCCATTAGATAAAGTCTCCAATTCAATTATGTGTGTCTGTTCATACTTCGTCTTTTTGGAAGGACCTTGTTGATCTTTGCAATTCCGACAATTATTAGCTCGATGTCCTACCTTGTTGTACACAAAGAACTTTCCCTTCAACTTTATAGATTCAATCTTAAAACTTTGACCAGCATTTTGTTTAGAGTTTTGCCTAAGGCGCTGTCTCTTTTTCTCTTTTTGTCTTTGCTCCAATATGTTAGCCTTTGCTTTGAAAATAAATCCTGGATTTCTTTTCTTTTCTATATCACAGTTATCTTCCTTAATCTGTAATCGAACAATCAAGTCTTCTAACTTCATTTCCTTGCATTTGTGCTTCAAGTAGTTTTTGAACTCTTTCCAAGATGGTGGTAGCTTCTCAATGATAGCTGCCACTTGGAAAGATTCACTCAAACTCATACCCTCTGCATGAATTTCATGTAAAATCAATTGAAGCTCTTAGACTTAACTAATTACAGTCTTCGAGTCCACCATCATGTACTCAAGAAAATGGCCAACCACATATTTCTTGATTCCCGCATCTTCCGTTTTGTACTTCTTGTCCAAGGATTCCCACAATTCTCTAGCCGTTTGCAATGGACTATACACGTTATACAACGTGTTGTCCAATCCGTTCAAAATATAGTTTCAGCACAAAAAATCAGAATGCTTCCATGCCTCAACTGCGGCAATTGCTTGCCGATTAGTTTCGTCGTCGCTCAAAGCGGATGCATTCTCCTTGACAAATCTTGCCAAATTTAGAGTTGTAAGATAAAACAGCATTTTCTGCTGCTATCTCTTAAATTTTGTCCCATTAAATTTTTTCGGCTTTTCATTGTGGTTAACCGGGACAGTGGTGGGAAGTGAAGTAACTATAGGAGTAGGAACCACGACAGATGCAGATGTTGGGTTTGCATTTCCAGCACTATTTACAGTCTCAGTTGCCATTTAAACTTTCTAATCAAAATAAAATAACAAAAACAAATCTTTTCACAATAAATAAAATATGATTTCTCAATAACTAACTCAAATTACATATTAAATCACAAAGTTCAGAAAACCAATAACCAATATAGAAGACAAAACAGTAGTGATACATGTAGAACGCACCACAAACTATATATATACGTTTTGTTTAATAGACACACGGAGGCACGGTAGAACAAAGCATAAATACAAATAACAAGGAGGTGGTCTTGTGCAGTCCACAAATAAGGTATACCAACAGATTTTTTTTTTTTTTTTTTCGTTTTTTTGTTTTTTGTTTTGTTTTTTTTTTTTTTTTTTTTTTTTTTTTTTTTTGTGTTTGTGTGTGTATTTGGCTTCTTTTTTTTTTTCAAAAAAAAAAAAAATACCAAACCAGTAACCAATCTATAGTTTCTGCATTGTTTCTGTTGTCATACTGTTTGCTACTTTTTTTGTTTTGTTTTAATACAGAATTTTCTGTAAATTATGTATTTTCTGGTTAATGCATAAGTTAAATATTCTGGGTTGTTTTCCTATTAACGTATTGGATTATGTTTGCTTGACTGATATTTTCAAACGCAAAAGAAAAAAAAAAATTGGCCTTAATCACAACTTCGTTTAATAGTTTGATCTTCTAAAAGTTGTAAGTTTATTTTATGTTATTTATCATTCGCAATTAATTAATTTTACCGAAATTATTCTCTAACAATTTTAAGACAGAATAATGCCCTCTCCACTGGTGCTCAAGATTAATAGGTGTTCTGTCTCCAAAATATAACAATCACCACACACAGCATTCGCACTGACGCTATGTATACAGCAAATCAGAGTATATGCTTTGCACTCTCTCAAACTTATACTCTAAAAAATATGAATATGCAGGATGAACAGAGGAAGAGGAAGAAAATAGAAATCTGAATATGTGACGACCCCACCGCGTATAATGATTAGTACTTAACTAATTAAGGAGATTTGAATTTTAATTTCCAATTATTCTAATTTAATTTGGGATTTATGACAATTATGGAAACTGATTCGTATATGATTCTATTGATGATTTATTTTGAAATTAGAAATTGAAAGCCTAAATGGCTCAAGAGAATACAAATGGTAAATTAAATTATTTTAATTTTGAATATCTGACCATATGGGAGTTTAATCAAATATTCAATTTAGATTAGTGAAATTGAAATTTTATTAAGTGGGTCCAAATTGGAGTTGATTAAGTCATGAGGATTGGGACTTAAAATTGTTATGAATTAAATTTATTTATGAGATGTTCAATTGAATATATGATTTATTAACGAAGATTTTAAAGTTTAAGCTGAAATTGAAGGCCTTAATGATTTAAGAAACCAAAATTGAAGATGGAAATAAATTTAATTTAATATTTAGAGCCTTTTGAAAGTTTGATTAAAAATCTGATTCAGAATGATAAATTTAAATATAATTAATTGGGCTCTAATAGAAGTAAAATTAGATTAATTAATCATGTGAGATTGTGATTAGTCATGATTAATTTAATTATGTGTTAATCAAGAGTTATTAAGGATAAGTGTTATTCAATTAAATTAATCTTAACCATAAATTAAATTGTAGAATGATTTAAAATTTAAGAATACATGTGGGGGTGTGTGTAGAGAAATCTTTGTGTGTGCACGTGTGCTCGTGTGGGTCAAGAGATGAAAGTGTGTGTATATGTATTAAGTTGAGGGATGCCTTCAATTCCTTTGCTAGAAGAAAGAAGAAAAAGGAAAGGGGGAAAGAGAAAGAGGAAACTGAGAGAGAGAGAGAGAGAGAGAGGGGGGGGGGTAGAGGTGCTGGAAATGCAACTAAAGAATCCAAGTATAAAAGAAGAACAAGAAGACTAAAGGGAAATTACTTTTAATTTCTGAATTTGAAATCTTAGGTGAGAATTCTAAGCCTAAATTTTGTAGATAATCCTCCATACATCATGAATCAAGAAAGTTATGGAATCAATTTCATGGAATTTGTAAGGAAATGGATTTGAATAAGAAAATAAAGTTAAGTTCATGGTTATGGAAATAAACATGGAAATTGATTATTTTTTGTTTGATGTTGAATATCTTGCATGAATTTAGGTCTCATTTCTACATGCATGTAATTTGGAAGAATTAAAGAATAAATATGGAAATAATTGTAGGAATTCTTCAAATTGAGCTTGGGTTTGTGAACCTTGATATATATATGAGATGTATACTTGCATGCATCATGAGTTTTGAAAGGATTTGAGCTATGCAATTTATTATACATTTAATTTTGACGAAAAGTTTGGAAACCATGAGTTCATGAAAATATGAGTTTTGATTTTGATTATTAACCCATGCATGTAATGCAATTTAAGAGTTTTATTTAATTTAAACAAATTTTGGAAAATATTAAATTAGTTAGTTTTATTTGAATTACATATATTCAATGTTTGCTAGGAAATTGACAAAAAAATGAAGAATTTGAGCTAAGATCAAGTTTTTGAAGTTAAATTAGAAATTAATTATTTTGGGTTTAATTTAGAAAGTTATTATTAAATTAAGCTCCATAAATTATATGCGATAAAGATTTATTGAAGATTGATCATAGTTCATAATTATTTTCATGTTTTGATGAAATTTTGCATGAGTTTTGGACATGAAATTGGGTTTTAAAAGCTTAATTTATGTTTTAGAATTTATGATTTTGAAATTGGGTTTGATATGAAGAAAATTAATTAAATCTAAAATTAGACAAATTAATAAATAAATTATAATTTGGATTGACAATCAAGAATTAATTTGATCTTAATTTTTATTTCATACATGTAGATATTTTTCTAAGAGCCTTATAGCTTTAATTTCATATTTTGTAAGAAAAAGGAAGAAAAGTTTTGAATCATTATATTCATGAGGTTATAACTTTAATATTGTCAAATTAAGGAGGTTTTTGCATTAAGATTTGGAAATTAGTTATGTGTTCATATTTATTAATGACATTACATGTTGAAAAATGCATGAATCTAGGTTTTGAAATGAAACTCGGAAGCTAATCTTCAGTTTTGGAACTCAGAAAATTTACAAGCCGTTCAAGCAACCAATTGGTGGCTTGAGCGAACATTTTGCGCTTCCAGTGTTTTTACAGACAGTACAGTCCGCTCGAGCGACCAAGTGGTTGCTCCAGCGGCAAAGCTATTTTCAGTATGTTTTGCAAAATCACACTTTTTTTATATTTTTATCTCATCTCCTCCCAAAACATTCTAGACATGATTTATGACTCAATGAAGATTAATAAGCTAACAATCAACATAAATTAATTGATTAAAGAATAAGTCATTAACTTAGTAGTAAGTGATTAAGAAGCCAAGTAAGAAATTGGTTTATTCAGAAAAGAATGATTTAGTAATGAAATAATATGTTAAATGAAAATCCAATTCATTTTACTAAAGAAGAATAAGCGTAGTAGACCTTCGAATTATTTAGACAGAAGACAAGAAAAGTAAAATTTCATCAAGGAAATTGATATTGTGTTTCAATGTGTATATGTTATGTGTTTGTGTAGGTCACGCGCTATTGTTTGCCTGATCTGTCTGATCTGCTTCTGCAGCTATCTGTGAGTAATAACTTAGTAAAGTTATGTTCGTTATGAAATACTTTCTGAACATTATGATATGATACGATATGAACTGTTTCTGATTGATACAAAGGTTATTTTGTGATTCCATAAATAATGATCCATATTTTTGAAATGTATTTGTGATATCCTTAGCAGAGGTTCTCGCCCAAGGGACATAATACTGTGGCTTATGGTCATAAGGCCCTCGCTCGAGAGAAATAATACTGTGGCTCAGGCCCTCGCCCGGAGGAAACAATATCGTGGTACAGGTCCTCGCCCGAGAGAAACAATACCGTGGCCCACGTATGAGATATGTTGCCCGGTATGGGAGATTCCATTATGGAACTTGATATGCTTGACCAAAGAGATATGTTAATGTTAAAGGATGTACCACACATGATTTGGATATGAATATGAATCTTTTTTTGAATTTGAATTCTAATTTTTGAATCTGGTATGGACATCAGTCATTAAAACTCTTTACTTTGTTATTATTCACTGGGTTCCAGCTCACTGTATTATTTATGTATGTAGGTGATCAGGCGCGTGACTAGGCTTAGAGGTTTCAGCCTGGAATCTGTTTTTGTTAGCTGTAACAACCCTCGTACTGATTACTGATAAACTACTGAATTAGCTACTGGTTACTGCTAAACTGAACTGATAATGACTGATAATTGAATTAACTGAAGTACTAAATGGACTGATTGAAATCGAAACTGAAATTGAATAAGTTTATCTATTGAATTGCATATTGCATCTGTTTGATTGATTGATTATCTGTTTGAATTCATATGTTTAAACTGCTAATTGAAGGCCTTATCGGCGGCCGAATTAGGAACCGTTTAGAGTTTTGGGATCAGTAGAATATTTGTGATTTAATGGTATATTTAACTAAAATGTGATTAGGTATGATTAAATTAGATTAGAATAAGCCAAATTAATAGAGTTGCTTTAATTACAATCATGCCATCTAGTGGGGCCTTTGTTTATGAGTATTGTAGAGCCTTATTGCATTGAATCAAAGACATTTCCTCTGCCCTTATTCTTGCTACAACCGACCAAGAAGAGAGTGAAGGTGAGAGTGAGGGAATTGACTTAGTCTTGTGGATTTTGGCTTGGATTTTGGTGGAATTGAAGTATAGTTTGCATATTGTGCTCCTAAACCTTGAATACAAGATTAAGGTAGGACATTCATCTCCTTATTGTTGTCTTTAATCTTCATCTTGCATGGTTCATGCTCCATTGTAGGATTAAACCATGATTTAGTGCTAAGAGGTTGAATTATGTTTGGATTGTTGCATGCATGGTTGAATTGGTGATTTTGAGTTGAGTTCATGTGTAGATTGTCCATGCATGTCCATGTTTTAGCTAAAGCCCATGTTTTCATTTTGTTTTCCAACTATTGAGCTCAATTGAGCAAGGATTGAAGCTTAATTTTGGTTTAAAGCTCATGCATTGCATGTTTTAAATGGTTCTTGAAAATGGGTTTGAATTTTGGATTTAATTGACTCACCTTTGGGGCTTGAATTCATAAATTGGCTTTTGAAACTTGTTATTCATTGTTTTGGGATGTATTTTCCACAATTTGGGCCCAAGAGGTCGAGAATTGATTTGAGAATGCTTGGTTTGAGCTTGGGAGGCAAATCTGGAAATTCCAGATTTGGCTTCTTCGCTCGAGCGAAGGATTCCTCGCTCGAGCGAGCACCCTTTATTCAGGGCTCCGCTCGAGCGAGCATCGAGCGTGGTATCGCGCGTAAAAATCCAACAACCAGTACTTTTACTGTTTCATCAGACCGCTCGGGCGAAGGATTCCTCGCTCGAGCGAAGCCTTTGATTTTGCAACCTCGCTCAAGCGAAGGAAGGCTCGCTCGAGCGAGACCCCTGTTTTCAGCAACTTTTGAAAAATGCCTTCCAACTGTATTTTTGCATCCTCATCTCATCCTAGGCATTCTTAGGCCTAGTTTAAGACATCTGACGTAGAACCACACCTAGGAAATTTAGGGATTTAATTATCATCCTTCCCGACTGTGAAACTTAGTGTGTGTTCTATTTGTTTATTGTTTAGGGTTGGCTCTCGGGGACGCGCTCTAGCTGCTATTAGCCCAATCTCTGTGAGTAACGATTGTGTAAAGATATGTTCAAAATGGTTATCTTTTGAATACTGAACTGAACTGTTTATTGAACTGATATTATTTACTGAATGAATGTATGTCCTGTATTCTGAACTGTATTGTGGCATCCTTAGCACTTACTGTTTACTGTTACTGTTACAGAGCTCTGTCGGTTTCTTTGTGGAACCATACTGTTTACTGATTGATGGCCATCATTACTGTTGGGTCTGTTAAAACCCGGTCCTTTTGGACCTACTGTTTATAGGCTAATGGGTGTACCACATATGACTGAAAGACTGAAATACTGTTTAATGAACTGTTTTCATTACCGTCAGGACATTCATTCATAACCTCTTTACGCTTTATGTTATTCACTGGGCTTTAGCTCACTGTTTATATATATATGTAGGTTCTCAGCAGCCAGACCAGAGCTAGGAGCGTGGGTTGGTCCCCAGTTTTGTCAAGCCAGCCTATGTGCCTCACTGCGAGGTTCCGAGTTGCCATGCTATGGCTTGGGGTGTTTTTGTGTCCCCCATCGGTCTCCTTACTGTTTGGTACTAGTGTATAGACTGTCTACTGTTTTACTGTACTGTTATCGAGGGATTAGGTCCCCGTACTGAATGTTGTATATGATTGTATAGACTGTATATAGACTGTACTGTTCTGAACTGTATGAATGCATGAAAAATGTTTTTGGCATACAGATTTCCACAGCTCAATGGACACTAGTTACTTACTGCATTGGCTTCCGCCAGGCCTTGTACTCTGTTTAACTGTATTACTGTTCAGCAGGCCTTTGGTAATCTTGGATTACTGGCCAGTTACGGTGCTAAACCCATAGGGCCGGATTTGGGTCGTGACACAGTGGTATCAGAGCGATACTTAACCACGAGTTATACCGCACACACGTGTCCAAATGAGCTATAGGGTGTCCTAGAAAAGTGATTAGGGCATTTCATGAACTTGAAAAGTGTGTGGCTGTGTTATGACGGAATACATGTTAACGTGATAACTGTCTAAATATGCAACTGTTTATGGTATAATTGCTATAACTGTTATAACTGCTTATAGTGAAATGGACAATGCAAATGAACCTGAATCCTCATCTACCGAGGCAAGAATGGCCAGAATGGAAAGAATGATGGAACTATTAACTGCTAGACTTGAGCAACAGCAGAACCAACAGCCCCCACCTCCTCCTCCTCCGGTACAGCCGGAACTAAATGCAAATGTGAATGATGGGGACATAATTGCTCTCACCCATAAATTCAGCAAGATGAAACCGCCATCCTTTCAGGGAGGCCTTGAACCGCTTAAGGCTGAAGCTTGGGTGCTTGAAACAGAAAAATTGTTTGAAATGTTTCCGTGCTCCGAAGCCAATAAAGTACTGTTAGCTACCTTCACCCTACAAGAAAAAGCTAGAAGGTGGTGGATGTTGATCCGTGATACAAATACTATTATGACTTAGGCTCAATTCAAGGAGTCCTTCTTTGAGAAATATTTTCCTCAATGTGTCAGGGACAGAAAGGTAACTGAATTTGAACAACTGAGACAGGGCACAATGTCTGTTGCCGAATATGAGACGAAGTTCACCGAGCTTGCTAGGTATGCACCGCATATGGTGGACACCGACTACAAAAAGGCCAGGAAGTTTGAAGGCGACCTGAATGTTGCTATCCTTGACAGAGTCAACATGTTGAAATTGCCAACTTATGTGAATGTTCTTGACCGGGCCTTGATGGCCGAATCAAATATTGAAGCACTGAAACAATCAGAAACACCAACAACTGAATGGCATAGTAAAAGGCAAAGTTTCAAATTCAAGAAAGGCAAGCATAACCCTGCAAACAAGAAACAGAATACGGGGTCGACAACTAGCCCCAGCCAAGGGAGTGGATTCATTCCACCCTGCTCTACATGTGGCAACAAGCACAAAGGAATTTGTCACAACATAACGGGAGCCTGTTTCAGATGTGGCAAGGTGGGCCACAGAATTAAAGACTGCCCTTCTGCTCCACCAGTTAGTAGTAAAGCTACACTGAGCGCAGCAGCATCAAATGTAGCACCAAAGCCTAACCCCAAAGCTACCGGGAAAGAGCCTATGAGGCAGGGCCGAGTGTTTGCCCTAGTACCAGGAGACGTGCAAAATACTGAGACCGTTGTGTCAGGTATCCTCCCTATTTGTACTCAGAATGTATATGTATTGATTGATTCGGGGTCTACACATTCTTATGTGTCGCATGCTTTCTCACGAAAATTAAATAGACCCTTAGAACCCATGAATTATCTGCTAGCTGTATCATCACCTGTTGGGGGATCCATGACATGTGCATATATGTATCCTGCTTGTGAAATTATTGTTGGGGACATGCATCTGTTTATTGATTTACTGCCATTGAACATTGATCACTTTGATGTAATATTGGGGATGGATTGGCTACAAAAATATCATGCCACTATAGACTGTGTAACAAAACAAGTAGTTTTCCGTCCGCCTGGTTTGCCTGAATTTGTGTTTAATGGGAGTGGAGTAGTACCTCCTCCGTATCTGATTTCTTCAGTAAAAGCTGTTAAATTAATTAGAAAGAGGTGTAAAGGATATCTGTGTTCTGTGATGACTGTGCCTACTGATGATAGTGCTAAAACTGATGTGAATTGTATTCCTATAGTCAGAGAATTCCCAGATGTATTTCCAGATGATCTGCCAGGGGATTTGATTGACAGGGAGATTGAATTTACCGTTGATGTGATTCCGGGAACACAGCCAGTGTCTAAAGCTCCTTACAGAATGGCCCCAACAGAACTGAAGGAGTTGAAAGTGCAATTGTAAGAACTGTTAGACAAGAAGTTTATCAGACCCAGTACTTCACCGTGGGGTGCCCTTGTTTTATTTGTAAAGAAGAAAGATGGCTCACTGAGACTGTGTATTGATTACCGCGAACTGAACAAGGTAACTGTAAAGAATAAATATCCATTACCGCGTATTGATGATTTATTTGACCAGTTACAGGGTGCACAAGTGTTTTCCAAGATTGATCTTAGGTCGGGGTATCATCAACTGAAAGTCAAACCGGAAGACATCGATAAAACTGCTTTTAGAACGAGGTATGGCCATTATGAATTTTTAGTTATGCCTTTTGGAGTTACCAATGCACCTGCAGCATTTATGGACCTCATGAATAGAATCTTCAAACCGTACCTTGATGACTTCATTGTGGTATTTATTGATGACATACTGATTTATTCTAAGACTGTTGAAGAACATGAACACCATCTAAGACTTGCCCTGCAGACCTTAAAAGAACAGAAATTGTATGCTAAACTGTCTAAATGCGAATTCTGGCTTGATCATGTTATGTTTTTGGGGCATGTTGTTAGCAAAGATGGCCTAGACCAACAAATGTGACTGAAGTCCGAAGCTTTTTGGGATTGGCTAGATATCACAGAAGATTTGTCAAAGATTTCTCCAAAATTGCCCTACCATTGACTCAGTTAACTCAGAAGGGGACATCATTTGACTGGACAGACCAAAGGGAGTCAGCATTTCAAGAGTTGAAAACTCGACTTGTGACTGCACCGGTCCTTACTCTACCTTCAGGTACGGATGGTTATACTGTATTTAGTGATGCTTCTCATAAGGGTTTGGGGTGTGTTTTAATGCAGAATGGGAGAGTTATTGCTTATGCTTCCCGACAGTTGAGACCACACGAAAAGAACTACCCAACCCATGATCTGGAACTTGCAGCAGTAGTATTTGCATTGAAAATTTGGCGTCACTATCTGTATGGGGCGACATGTGAAGTTTATACCGACCACAAGAGTTTGAAATATTTCTTCACACAGAAAGAACTGAATATGAGACAGCGCAGATGGCTAGAACTGATAAAAGACTATGACCTACAGATTCTGTACCATCCGGGAAAAGCCAACACCGTTGCCGATGCATTGAGTCGGAAATCGATTGGGAACTTAGCTTGTTTGCTCACCGGGCAGAAAGAGCTACTGTATGACCTTGAAAAATCTGAAATTGAAATTGTTTTGCGAGAGCAAGGTGGAACCTTAGCTGCTATTTCTGCTCAACCAGCATTGATTGAAGAGATTAAAGAGAAACAGCAACAGGATGACTTCTTGAAGAAGATCATCGAAGAAAGAGATTCTAAACTGAGACCGGGGTTCAAATTTGAGAACAATGTATTGAAATTTCAAGAAAGACTGTGTGTACCGAATGACACTGAACTAAAAAGAAGAGTTCTTCAAGAGGGCCACAATTCAAAATTGTCTATCCACCCGGGGAATACGAAAATGTACCAAGATCTAAAACAGAATTTCTGGTGGCCGGGAATGAAGAAAGAAATTGCCGACTTTGTGTCCAAATGTCTTCATTGCCAACAAGTCAAAGCTGAACATCAACGACCTGCCGGATTATTGCAACCCTTACCCATACCAGAGTGGAAATAAGAGCATATCACGATGGATTTTATCATTGGATTACCTCGCTCCAGAAAAGGTATGGACTCTATTTGGGTTATTATTGATAGATTGACTAAATCTGCACACTTCCTACCTGTCAAGACAATTTATAATACAGACAAGTTGGCTGTTATCTATATTGACGAAATTGTGAGATTGCATGGAGTGCCTGTATCTATTGTTTCTGACAGGGATTCGAAGTTTACATCGAGGTTCTGGCAAAGCCTACAGACTGCATTGGGTACTGAATTGAGGCTGAGTAGTGCCTATCATCCTCAGACAGATGGACAGTCAAAAAGGACCATCCAAACTTTAGAGGATCTACTGAGAATGTGTGTCCTTGATTTCCAAGGAAACTGGGAAAGTCATTTGCCATTGGCTGAATTCGCCTACAACAACAGCTACCATTCGAGTATTGGTATGGCGCCTTTCGAGGCATTGTATGGCAGAAAGTGTAGATCTCCAATTTGCTGGGCAGAAGTTGGAGATGGGCCGTTACTTGGGCCCGAAATTGTTTATGAAACGACTGAAAAAATAAAACTGATACAACAGAGACTGAAAACTGCACAGAGTAGACAGAAGAGTTATGCAGATATTAGAAGACGAGACCGAGAATATGACGTGGGTGATCACGTTTTTGTGAAAGTGACACCAATGAAAGGCTAGACTCGTTTTGGAGTCAAAGGCAAGTTAGCACCGCGGTATGTCGGACCGTATCAGATTATTGAGAAAATCAATCCGGTGGCGTATCAAGTTGCACTTCCTCCTGAAATGGAGCATATGCATAACGTCTTCCACATATCTATGTTGAGAGATTATCTCTGGGATCCTTTCCATGTGATTGAGCCTACTCGAGTAGTGTTGAGTGATGACTACACTTACGAGGAACGGCCTATACAGATTGTAAACCGACGGATCAAGAAACTGAGAAACAAAGAGATCCCGCTAGTGAAAGTTGATTGGCAGAACCATGGTGGTGTGTATGCCACTTGGGAAAGGGAAGATGACATGGCTAAAAGATACCCAGAACTGTTTCCACTGAATCCTGTTTTCTTCCAAACTGAAGGTAACTCGAGTTTAGAGGACTAAACTCCTTATAAGGAGGGGAGACTGTAATAACCCTCGTACTGATTACCGATAAACTACTGAATTAGTTACTGGTTACTGCTAAACTGAACTGATAATGACTGATAATTGAATTAACTGAAGTACTGAATGGACTGATTGAAATCGAAACTGAAATTGAATAAGTTTATCTATTGAATTGCATATTGCATCTGTTTGATTGATTGGTTATCTGTTTGAATTCATATGTTTAAATTGCTAATTGAAGGCCTTATCGGCGGCCGAATTAAGAACCGTTTAGAGTTTTGGGATCAGTAGAATATTTGTGATTTAATGGTATATTTAACTAAAATGTGATTAGGTATGATTAAATTAGATTAGAATAAGCCAAATTAATAGAGTTGCTTTAATTACAATCATGCCATCTAGTGGGGCCTTTGTTTATGAGTATTGTAGAGCCTTATTGCATTGAATCAAAGACATTTCCTCTGCCCTTATTCTTGCTACAACCGACCAAGAAGAGAGTGAAGGTGAGAGTGAGGGAATTGACTTAGTCTTGTGGATTTTGGCTTGGATTTTGGTGGAATTGAAGTATAGTTTGCATATTGTGCTCCTAAACCTTGAATACAAGATTAAGGTAGGACATTCATCTCCTTATTGTTGTCTTTAATCTTCATCTTGCATGGTTCATGCTCCATTGTAGGATTAAACCATGATTTAGTGCTAAGAGGTTGAATTATGTTTGGATTGTTGCATGCATGGTTGAATTGGTGATTTTGAGTTGAGTTCATGTGTAGATTGTCCATGCATGTCCATGTTTTAGCTAAAGCCCATGTTTTCATTTTGTTTTCCAACTATTGAGCTCAATTGAGCAAGGATTGAAGCTTAATTTTGGTTTAAAGCTCATGCATTGCATGTTTTAAATGGTTCTTGAAAATGGGTTTGAATTTTGGATTTAATTGACTCACCTTTGGGGCTTGAATTCATAAATTGGCTTTTGAAACTTGTTATTCATTGTTTTGGGATGTATTTTCCACAATTTGGGCCCAAGAGGTCGAGAATTGAGTTGAGAATGCTTGGTTTGAGCTTGGGAGGCAAATCTGGAAATTTCAGATTTGGCTTCTTCGCTCGAGCGAAGGATTCCTCGCTCGAGCGAGCACCCTTTATTTAGGGCTCCGCTCGAGCGAGCATCGAGCGTGGTATCGCGCGTAAAAATCCAACAACCAGTACTTTTACTGTTTCATCAGACCGCTCGGGCGAAGGATTCCTCGCTCGAGCGAAGCCTTTGATTTTGCAACCTCGCTCGAGCGAAGGAAGGCTCGCTCGAGCGAGACCCCTGTTTTCAGCAACTTTTGAAAAATGCCTTCCAACTGTATTTTTGCATTCTCATCTCATCCTAGGCATTCTTAGGCCTAGTTTAAGACATCTTAATGAGGATTTAGACGTAGAACCACACCGAGGAAATTTAGGGATTTAATTATCATCCTTCCCGACTGTGAAACTTAGTGTGTGTTCTATTTATTTACTGTTTAGGGTTGGCTCTCGGGGACGCGCTCTAGCTGCTATTAGCCCAATCTCTATGAGTAACGATTGTGTAAAGATATGTTCAAAATGGTTATTTTTTTAATACTGAACTGAACTGTTTATTGAACTGATATTATTTACTGAATGAATGTATGTCCTGTATTCTGAACTGTATTGTGGCATCCTTAGCACCTACTGTTTACTGTTACTGTTACAGAGTTCTGTCGGTTCCTTTGTGGAACCATACTGTTTACTGATTGATGGCCATCATTACTGTTGGGTCTGTTAAGACCCGGTCCTTTTGGACCTACTGTTTATAGGCTAATGGGTGTACCACATATGACTGAAAGACTGAAATACTGTTTAATGAACTGTTTTCATTACCGTCAGGACATTCATTCATAACCTCTTTACGCTTTATGTTATTCACTGGGCTTTAGCTCACTGTTTATATATATATGTAGGTTCTCAGCAGCCAGACCGGAGCTAGGAGTGTGGGTTGGTCCTCAGTTTTGTCAAGCCAGCCTATGTACCTCACTGCGAGGTTCCGAGTTGCCATGCTATGGCTTGGGGTGTTTTTGTGTCCCCCATCGGTCTCCTTACTGTTTGGTACTAGTGTATAGACTGTCTACTGTTTTACTGTACTGTTATCGAGGGATTAGGTCCCCGTACTGAATGTTGTATATGATTGTATAGACTGTATATAGACTGTACTGTTCTGAACTGTATGAATGCATGAAAAATGTTTTTGGCATACAGATTTCCACAGCTCAATGGACACTAGTTACTTACTGCATTGGCTTCCGCCAGGCCCTGTACTCTGTTTAACTGTATTACTGTTCAGCAGGCCTTCGGTAATCTCGGATTACTGGCCAGTTACGATGCTAAACCCATAGGGCCGGGTTTGGGTCGTGACATTAGCCAACCTATGTGCCTCCCAGGGAGGTTCCAGATATGTTAAGTGGTTATGGCTATGTGATTAAAGTTTAAGTTTTATTTTCTTATTTGGTTAAACAAGTCCTTGTTTATTTTGTATATAGGGCTAAGTCCTTTTTTGTCTAATCTGTATATATATGATGGCATAAGGATGATGTGTAAATATGTATATGAGAAGTTTAAAATTTTTCTGTCTCATATAAGTCTGCACAGCTCTATAAACGTTGTATATTTGCTATTTGCTATTTGCTTCCATTAACCCCTAATATTATGTTAATCTGTCTCAGAGGCCTTCGGTAATCTCAGGATTATCAGCCGGTTATGATACTAAACCTATAGGGACGGGTTTGGGTCGTGACAGAATATCTGTTATTTGATTTTTTTTTGGAAAACCCGGATGGAGGATTGCCTTAATATAGGCAATGGCAAAACCTTTTCAGGAGAGACATGTCCATTGCAAAATTTGAATATAAAATTCAAATTTTTCCGGCAAACAATTTAAAATAATTTTGGCCCAGGAAGATAAATAACAGGCCAACCCAACTCACACTGTGGGTGTCCTTTGGGCCCATGCCCAAGGTTCAATCTAAGACCTTATATCTTCTCCAAATTTTTCCTAACTTTCCTTTGTGGGACAAGAATACTCAATACTATTTTGAGAATTTTCATCATGTCTAATGTTTATAAACCTCACTTAGGAGTCAATTTTTCATTCACCTATAAATTGTTTTGACTCACTAATTACATAATCTTATTCACCACACGGCAACAAACACATTGCTACTCGGACTCTCCAAAATCAGCTTATGAGTCCTACATAATTATTAGCATAAAGTTTTCGAAAAATCAACATTTAAACCATTTTTTTCCAACATTAATAAGCCAATAAACAAATTTTTTTTGGTGTACCAATATTAGTTAGGTGGAACTGCCAGAGGGTGTAATTAGATCTATCTTTATTTTTTTTTCACTTTTGATAGATATTAGGAACTATATTGCTTTTTCATCAAAAGTAAATTTGTGTTTGAATTTTAAATTTTTGTAAGGAAAAAAATTTGTCTACTTTGGAGTTTTCAAAAGTAATTTGTTGCGTTTTCCATTAGTATTTTATTATTTTTAGTGATATTTTTTAATATTTAATGATTTGTTTTTTACTTTTTAAATTCATATAATCTAGATATAGTTAAAAAGTACAAAATTCATGAATAAAAAATCTTTAAAAAATTCGCTATAAACAAAATATACAAAAAAAGAAAAGAAAAAAAAAAGTAAAAGAGTTCATTCCATTTTTGTTTTTTGTTTTTTTGGTATTTATTAAAATATTTTTAAATTTTTTCACAAATATTTTACTTTTTAAGTGCATCTAGATTAAGTAAATTTAAAAAGTAAAAAAAAAAAATTACCATAAACAAAAAATATATGAATTAAAACCAAACTGATATTTAAAACTCAAAACCAAACTGATATTTTTTAGGGTAAGTGGGAAAGAATAATTCCTGGTAGCTCGAAAACTCCGGCCCGACTTTGGCTCGAATTTCCAAAACGACGTCGTTTTGGCTATTCGAGCCAAAACGACGTCGTTTTGGATATTTTTTTTTCTTTTTTTTTTTTTTTTCTTTTCTTTTTCTTCCTTTTCTTTCCTTCATCTTCTCCGTTGAAACCAGGTGAAACCAGAGGAGAGAGGGAGGTCCGGCCGCCGTCGTCGTCGCAAGGAGCTCGCCTCCGCCGCCTCCGCCCGCCGTCCCCGTCGCAGCACGCCGCCGATCGTCGCAGAAGCTCCGATCGTCGCAGCACGCCGCAGCTCGCAGCCCCGCGCAGCCGTCCCTCCGGCCTCGACTCCTCCTCCAGCCATTTTTATGGCCCCCTCCCCTCCCCTCCTCCTCCCTCCTCCTCCTCCTCCTCCTCCTCCTCCTCCTCCGACAAATTCGAGCCAAATTCGAGCTACGAATCACTGCTGAAGTAGGAAAATATCTTTTTTTAGGGTAAGTAGGAAAATATCTTTTCCATAAAATAAATATTAAAACCATGCGGGTCTGAGTTTGAATAACTTGAAAAAAGAGGGACTTGAGTTTAAAAATAATTCACAATATTCCACCTGCCTGACATGAGACAGTAACACACCATTCTGATTGTGTGCCTATATGATCACAACGTTCACGTTCTGAGCTGAGTGAGAGTGAGAATGGCGTCGAAGAAGAAGGGTAAGGAAGTCACCGGAGAGGACTCGTCGTTGTCGGGGAAGAGAAAGCGCAGCGACACTGCCAAGACCGGCCCTCGGCAGAAGAGGAAGAACCCCGCCGTTCTTCAGTTCTTCGAGGATGCTGCATTAGAGGTTGACGATGATGACGACAACGACAGCGGTTTTGGCGATGGTAAAGGGAAAAAAACACATTTTTCCTCATTGTGTGCGTGTGTGTGTGTGTGTGTGTGTTTTATAGCTTTTTCATGTGTTTCTACGGTTTTGATGTTTGTTGTTTGTGCTGTTTTGCTTCAATTTTGACGGATTGTTGAATAGGGTTTGTTGAAATGAGGGGTTTGAGGGAAATGATGTTGGAATTCTAATAAAAATAAAATCAATTATTTTTATTTAATTTGTTTGACCGGTATGAAGATTAATATTGATTTTAAATATTTTGGTTACGAAGAAATTATTAAGTTTTATTATTATAATTATGTACTGATTAAATGTTATCAGATTTTTACTTATATATATATATTTTTTTTGTGTTTTCTAAAGATGGATGATGGATAAAAATCGGAAGAAGACATATGTGTATGTGATATTGAGTTTTAACATAAGAGTCCTTTATCTATTTTATGTATTTCTGGGCAACTATGGTTCGTGACTCGTTCATATCCTCTTGGTGGATGTGAACATCGGATTAGGAAAGCTGTGAGTGCTTGGGTTATATCTTGGAGCTGTTGCACTCTGGTTGTACCTTCACGTGGGGAGGAACAACAGCTTTAGGGCAGTGACTACATGCGTCTCAATCTCACAGGCCAATTCTTTCTTAATCTTTGTGAATATACTTGCTTTCATATTTTATTTATCATAAATCTCTTAATCATTTTATTAATTAAATTATATTAGTGCATAGCTTTTTTCTAACAATCTAAGACGGTTGAGTTTTTATTTTTATTTTTAAATATCTATTTCAAATGTCAAGGAAAACAAATGTTTGGTACATGTTGAATTTAAAGTCTTCCCTTACTCTTCATATGTGAAATTAGTTGGTATCTTTGTCTAATTTGTTTGTTTTCATCCATGTAAAAGTTATTGAATTATCAAAATGATTCTAGAATCTCACAACTATATATCTCTACTTTTGTTGTTGTAAATTATTTATTACTAGATATGTAGCTTGAAATTGGTTTGTTAAGTAATTCCTTTTAAATTATTTGGTTCATGAGTTCCTGTTATATGTAATTCTAAGCCTTCCTCTAATTTGTAGAAAATTAATACTTATCTCTTGGCAACAGAAAGTTATTATAATTATTTATATATATATATATATAAGGGAAAAGTAGCTTTGTGTTTAACTTGTGAAACATTTTAGAGAATGATTAATATAAATTTCATATGTAGGGTTGTTTGAAATTAGACTTTTATGATGGTTAAGTGGCTTTTATAATTCTGTCATATGTTCTATGATAAATAATATTATAGTATATTTGAAATTTTTATTATATATGCAATTGGTAGCTTTTAATCATTGGTGGTTACTATTGAGGATAAATAATAGTAATAGTCAAGGATTATAAATTAAAATAACTTGAAATGGATTATGAATTTGTTGCTAAGTAGTACGTGGAATAGTTGCATATTTAATTTATTGCTCAATCTTTGATTTACCCTTATTATATGTAAGTGATAGCATGTGACTGTTGAATATTATTAGTATTTGGATCTTAATGTTAATTAAATAGAAATAAAGATTTATGAGAATAAATGTGTTATAAATTTTGTAATTTTTATATTTAATTTATTGCTCAATCTTTGATTTACCTTTATTATATGTAAGTGATAGCATGTGACTGTTGAATATTGTATTTGGATCTTAATGTTAATTAAATAGAAATAGAGATTTATGAGAATAAATGTGTTATAAATTTTGTAACTGTTAAAAACTTAAAAGTGTATTGTGATTTTTGAGACATGATAGAATGTATGCAACTCTGTGTGTGATAATAGGTTTGACATGAGTAGATAAATAATAAAAGTTTGATATAATTGACAAAATAAAGATTTGAATTATTTTGTAACTGCTAAAAATTTAAAGTGTGTCATGAATTTTACAATTAGTGAATTAAATGCCATTGGCCTTGTTGTTGTGGTTACAAATATTTTGAGGGTTTACTATATCCCGTAAATTATATTGTTTAATGTAGTGTGTGATCGGAAATTATGTGGTTTCTTTTATTTAAAAAAATAAAACAAATTATGTGCAAGCAATGATATTTGTAAGAATGATTAGTCTTATTTGATTTTGGTTAATCATTTTGGTCATATCACAGCCATACATATATTTATGACTTATTTAGCTCTACTTTATTACGTAATCAATTATTGTAAATATAAGATTGGATGGTATTTTGCCATAGGTTTGCTATTTATAAAATATAAATTAGATTACAATGGGTAAATGCCATAATATTTATTTCATAGTTTAATTTAGAATTCAGCATAAATGTCATTTAATATATAATGGGAGACTTGAATTGTAAATTGATTAGCCTCATAGCTTTTGTAAAGAGTTACAAAGAATTTATATATATTAAAACAATTAATTGGTTATGAAATATATCATTTGAATATTGATGATTTTGGGAATTTTAAAAGTTTGAAAAATGTGAGATAAATTCAATTATGTTATTTAAGCAAGTTACATAATTATAATTGCTGGTAGAGTCATTATCTTCTTCGCTTTAAATTATTTTTTTTAATTTTAAAAAGAGAGAGAGAGAGAGAGATTGGAATGTGGTGAATGAAATTATTTGTATGTTTACAAATTCTTAGTTTAAGATTGGTTTATTCTAGGTACTAGCATAATGTTAATCTTGCATCATTATTTAGTATAATTGATTGTTGGTTTTGAAAAGGAAAAAGAGTTGTTGTGATGTAAATTAATAATTTTATTTTGTTAAAAATAATGAGGATTGCAATGTGGGGGAAAATTATTTTGAACAATTAGTTTGGAGCTTGATCAATGTTTGTAGGTTTCACTCTGAAATCATTCTTATTAGCTGTGGTAAACTGAATTTATGAGCTACAAATATTTGAGTGTTTTTATATTCCATAAAATTACATGATTTAACATAATGTGTGAATGTGTATTCATGGGTTTTAATTCTTTATAGTAGTTAGCAGTTTAATATACATATTGCTCAAATTAGTTGTCTCAGCCCTTATTGGTGGAAAATATTTTGGGTTGGAATGTAGTGGTAAAAATTGTTTTAGTAAATATTCATATGAAACAATTTCATCGTTTGATTATGTCTAATCGTGTTACATGTAACTTTCGTGGTGTTGACAAGTTAGTTCTGCGTGTGGGAAATGGTTTTGAATTATTACACCATTAATCTTGGTTTTGTAATTTTTAGTTAAAGTTTATTTAAAATAAAAGTGTGCCCACTTTTGTGTGCTCATAAAAGGGTTTGCATGATGTGTTTGCAAGAATCTTATATATTAGATTGGATGTTCTTGATCAATATTCTTTTAGATTTCTGTTTTATTTATTTGTATTCTATGATTAATTTATGACTGATTAATGAATTGTTGTCAAATAATTAAATGAAGAACTACAAATGTTCTTTAACTTACGGTCATTGAGTGTGGGCTTGCATCTCATTGGTTGTTCATAGATTATTAGTTACAGAAAATGTTCAATATATATTTCATCCTTACCATTTAGCCTTGTAGTAAAAATTGTTAAAGTTGAGATTTTGTTAAAATTCTTTTTAGTCTTTGGGAAGATTGCTAATGTGAAGTTAAATCTTTATTCGTATAGTTGACTAGTGCTTACTTTGTGACAATTTTACTTTTTCAAATGTTTAAAAATAATTCAAACTAAATGTTTAAAATTGGTTCAAAAAATGTGAATATATGAGGGTTCTGTGCAATTATTGTCATACTTTAGTTGTTCTTATTTTATGATACCATCTTCAAATGTTAAAAGATTAATATATTTGAAAATCTGAATTAATTTGAGGTTTTAAAAAGTTTTCTATTGAGGAAATGGTGTGGGGAATTTTAAAGGTAAGAAATATTCTGAAATTAGTTTGCTTATATAATTGAAGTTTTTTTCAAAATTTCTATTCAAACTCAAAATGAAAAGGAAAATGAGGTGACTATATCTAAAAGCACTATAATATTCTTGTTGTGTGAAATGAAAAAAATGAAATGAGAAGTGTTGTGAGGTTACACTAATATCTGTGTCTTGAAGAATTCTTATATGTATATTATGTAAAAATTAGGACCTATATTTGAATTTTTTATTTTGGTTAAAACAAATTTGAATGTTTGTTTTGGCTGAATTATATCTAATAATTGTGAGAAGTTGTGTCTATTTAATTCAGTGTAATTTGAAAATAAATTATTTATTCATAGGTCATGAATTAGAAGAGAAATTCGTTACACTTAATAAGATTTGATTTGATAATTGAATGGCATGACAATTATATATATTGTCAATGTGTTGTATATGAGTATAATTGATATTTGAGAGGCTATGTTAACATTGTTTATTGGAGAATTGTGTTTGAAAATTTTATAGGTATATAAAGATAAGCAAATGAATGCTGTAATGGAAAAGGCTTAACAATCATATACTCCATGAGATGAAGAAATACATTGTTGATCAACAGTTAGGCTTGAGAAGCCAGAAGAGGAATTTTGCCTCTAGACTAGCATTGAAGCTAGATCTATTATTTGTCGAGGGGGGTGAGTGTAAGCCCATTAGGAAGTCACCTAGGGAGGTAACCCATCTTCTGTGATTGGAGATCCCATAAAGGAAATTCAATGGGTAAAAACAATCCATATAGCGTGACTTGATTCCAGCACTCATTTTTTAGGAGACACCATATCAAGGTTGATCTCATTTTTTTTTTTTGATCAGCAAAAACAAGAGCTTTATTGATGAAAAAAGGCACCTTACATGCAAAAAGACATCAACAAAGCCTGGATTTGGAGAGAATTGGTGAGAGACCAATCCAGCCCAAACCAAAGGAACAACAGGAAAAAACAGGACAAGCATAAGAAGCTTGACATCAGCAAAAAACAATATGAGCAACATAGCGGACCTTGCTCACAAAAACCAGTTCAACTTAGAGTCTTTCTTGAGTCTTCATTTCCTGCAAAATGACTTAGTTGTTTAACTTTGCTTGTTTGATCCCATCCAGCTTCAGCCCATAGTGGATGCGAGAGTAATGTGCCCACAATCACCCAGTTCCTAAAAGAAGATTTTGTTATCCTTCCTGTCTCAAGGCCTCCTTCAAAAAAGGGGGAATATAGTATGAATTTCAACCCTCTTCAAAAATCTCATCAGGTCCTCCTCCTCAATATACCAGAATAGCAAAACAACTCCCTTCCTAGTGCCTCCCCAACTTCCAAATTGCAACCCCAATTGAAACAACTCCCTTCCTACTGAGCAGCAAACAACTGGTGT